>JAODAL010022320.1:0-65001 GCA_025379985.1 Phyllomedusa bahiana | reverse complement strand
GACTTTGATCTCTTCAAAACATAAAGGATGTAAAATTTCTTTGCGAGAGCGGTGACTTTAAAAAAGCATTTTTCACATGTGGAAAGGGATGAGGATCAGGCTAAGGTCACAAATCAGAGTGTTGATGTTACTAATCTCATGTCTTTCCAAGAAAACATGTGTTTAACAGATTTGCGTGATCTCATTGGGGAAAGTAATGGAGATTATAGCACCCCGTGTCCGGACTATGTTGCGCGGAATAGAGATTTCTATCCGGTACAATCTAGACCGACCGGTTTGGACCAATTTCAGGATGCAGTCGAGCGCGATTTAAAAAAGTTGGCTGATGAGATTAAAGGTAGACAGATCAAGAGTAGGAATTTTACCAAAAAAGATTATGAGGCGGTGAATGAGCTTAGAAAAAACTCAGATTTAATTATAAGACCGGCCGATAAGGGCGGCGCGGTCGTGCTTATGAATGACGGCTTATATGAGAAATTAAACAAAATCATTCTCAGTGATACTACCACCTATCAGCTAATCAAATCTGACCCAACAGGAGTTTTTCAATCCAAACTCAAGAACCTTTTGGATCAGGGTGTGAGAATGGGAGCTATCTCTCAGAAACTTTCTGAGAGGTTATATGTCGTACATCCTATAGTTCCCATTTTCCACTCCTTTCCGAAAGTACATAAGGATTTGTTTCCGCCCCCATTACGGCCCATAGTAGCGGGTATTGGGTCATTGGGCAAACCTTTGGGCACCTGGCTTGACTCTATCTTGCAACCGCTCGTGGTATGTTTACCTGGGTACATCAGAGACACGAAGAGTCTGGTGTCTATATTATCAAAAGCTGATTGGGATCCTACCTGTTCGTGGGTCTCATGTGATGTGGTAGCTTTATATCCATCTTTGCCTCATTGCATGTCACTTGATATTTTGAGATCACATTTGTCCCGCTTTAGTTCGTATACAGATACTCTTATCGAGTTTGTGATCATGAGTACAGAATTCCTTCTATGCCACAATTACTTTTCATTTTTGTGGGGAATTTATATCCAGTGCTTGCGGTGCGCACCATGGAGCTTAAAATCTCTCCTTCCCTGCCAACATTTTTATGTCCGGGCCTGGGAGGAAGAAGATACTTGCTCCTTTCCTATTGTCCGTTGCCCCCACATCAGGTGGTTTGGCCGTTAAATTGACGACCTGCTCCTGGTGTTGGTGGGCACTCATAGGAAGCCCTACCCTTTACGAAAAATACATCATCTTAACAATATGAACCATTAAGTTTCACAATTGGAATGGCAGAAGGAGAAAATAAAATTTTTTGGATGTAACTAATAAGGGTCTAAACAATTCCATAGAAGCTTAACCCTACAGAAAACCTTAGCCAGGAATTCATTCCTTGCAATGCCGAAGTCGAACCCTCCCGCAACATGTCCATCAATGCCATCCCCTTTGGGAACTAGTTAGAACTAAAAAAAACATGTTCTCATAACATAATGTTATCCAATTTATAAAAACAGGTGGCAAGATAGAACCTTAGAAAAGCGGGGCAATCCGGGAATGTGACCTTCTCATAGAAAAAGAAAAATTCAAGCCGATAACAACAGAGATTCCTACTACGTTTATCACAAACATATAGCCCGCAATATAAAACAAATATGCAACATAATAAGGAAGTATTTACCCTTGCTTGCAGAACAGGATGGTAGTTCTACTGGGCTCATTTTGCATATTAAGGAATGGTCTCTAGAAAAGGTAATACCCTTCGATCTCTTCTTTCCCCCAGTCCTTTTAGTTCTGAACTAGGGAGTCCCTCCCACTTTAACTTGTTACAACATAGGCATGAACAAAGAGTAAACAGATGTTTAACATGTCGCCACGATTGTTACATCTCAGACATCCACTCCATTTCACAGAACATGAATTTTAATATGCACTCGTATCTAAATTGTAATACACGATAACGCTTTGTGTATCTGATTACGTGCAATCTATGCCAAATACAATACGTTGGTTTGCACCCGTGCCACAATTAAAAACTCGCATCCGGAAGACATATCTCGGATCCAAAAGAGTGCTTAACATAGTGTATCAATGGTGACTAGACACTTCCAGTGAGCAGCAGGCTGGGGATAGCCACCCATTTTTCCTTCCAAGAATTAGAAAGAGTCTTAAAACCGATCAGAGGTGTGATCACAACGGTAAGTTATAATGCACGGGAGGCATGGTGGATATATAGATTTAGGTAACTAAGATTCCCTATTGGATTAAATAAAACCGCCATGAAAAATCTCATCAGCAGCCATTATTAATGTATTTTTTTCTTCTTTTGTATCGCATCTTTTGGTGTTTGTTTTTGTTATTATGTGTGTGAATAGACATTGAGCAAACCGGATGTCGTATGTAGGTTTTGAAACACGCGACAATTAGTAACACGTGATAGTGTTGTCAATATATAAAGGTAATATTTTGTTTACATACGGTTATATGCCATGAGGAAGAGTCAATCTCCAAACGCGTCGGCTAGCGTTGATGCGATCATCTCCTTATCATCAGAAGTGATACCTTTTTAATTCTGGTTACAGAAAGTAAAGCTTAGAACTTTTTAAACTACGGTACAGCAGTTACTTTTTTCGCTGGAAACATCCTCGATCCTTGTTTGGTGTTCCGTTTTGGTACTTGTTTTCTTCCAAACCAAGTTCGCGGCGTGTTCCTGCTGCATCTTGCAAATCTCACAGGTGAGCTGACTATTGGTTTAAGTACACAGATATATATAATTTAACTACCACTTTTTATTGTGTTTTTTTGGAGAAAAGAGGGAATCAAAAATCAGCAAGGGTGAGGTCTATGTTGTTTGAGGTCTTTATGGGGGCTCATCTAAAAAAGAAAGTAAAGGAAAAGATTTGGCAGGATGAGCACATGGAAATCTTCTCCTTACTTCCCTTGGAAAAGTCCAACTTAGATAAGAGAAAGAGACATGATAGCAAGAAGGAGGAGGAAAAGCGAAGGTGGTGGCATATTCAGCAAACTTTTAATAATTGGTTGCAGGCGTTTGCGCTTTTAGCGAGTGTAGTAAGAGAAAATGCACAGAAAAACCGCTCAACTTTATTTGTTATATAGATGCGATTGGTGAGGCTCAATAGGTTTATGGTGGCCAGGAATGGCTGCGCTATGATGAGCAGTTTTGGCAGAGCATGGCGGTTCGATTAGGTGGGATCACAGGTACATTGGCCCGTGGCTTCGGCCGATGGCGCCAAATAGGTATGGTAAGCCCCTGGCTCAGCCGGCCACTTTGAGTCATCCGGAACCAGAAGTGGCCCTTGGCAGTCAGGGCAGAAGGCAGTAGTCTGCTGGAAATTTAACAAGAACCATTGCAGATTCAGGGTGGTCTGCAAATTTAAACATATGTGCTCACTTTGCAATGCCTTCTCTCCTGGTTCATCCCACTGTTTCCATAAAGAATGTGGAAAATTGGCATCCATTAATATCTAAGGGAAAACTTGGATGAAGTTGCACGAGATGGTGTGGTATCTAAATAGGTTTCCAGACCAAAAGATGGCATGGCTTTTACATGATGGTTTTGGAGAGGGTTTAAGGATTCCATTGCCTGCTTACGTAGTTCCCTTTTCCACTAAGAACCTTCGGTCGGCTTTTCTTCACCCTACAGTGGTGCCGGACAAACTGCCGCCATAAGTGTCAATGGTTAGAATGTGCCCTTTTTCTCTTTGCCTTTTGCCAATCTGGCAAAAGGTTGATTAATCACCTTTTGATTCCTCGTGGTTTGTCGATAAAGAGAGGCATTGACCATGAGCGTTGTTCAGTAGTGTATACTTCTTTTGATATGGCTGTTCTTTGGATACTTTCTCTGGGACAAGGAGCACTTATGTCTGAGACTGGCATTGAATCGGCTTTTTGTTTGTGGCCTATATATCCGAAGAGTGTCTATTTGTTGTGATGTTTTTGTTATGGGTCATTTCTTGTGGATAGATGCTTGCCCATCGGTTGTCCCATTTCTGCAATTTATTTTTGAAGCATTAAGTTCCTTCTTGGAGTGGCTAGTAAAGGATGTTTCTGGGATACCTTCCCTGATTCATTACTTGGACTGCTTTTTCTGTGTTTGTCCAGTGGACTCATTGGTTTGCTTGATGCTTCTGAAGTCGATGCAGTTGGTGATGGATTTTATCAGGGTCCCTCTGGCCCCTGATAAGACAAAGGGTTCTTCTACTTGTCTCTTGTTCCTTGGGCATCTACATTGTTGAAGGGGTTAACTGGTGTCAGGTCATATAAATTCCACTGCAGGACTCTTCCAAGTGTGCTAAGCAGAGTGTGGTTTTACTAAAGACAGAATCTGTCAGAATAACCTGATCTGTTTTTCTGAAGAGGTGAGTAGAAGTCTGGATAGCGGGGCGGCTGTAGATATTGTGTTTTTAGACTTTGCAAAAGCATTTCACACTGTCCCTCATAAGAGTCTGTTGTGTGAATTTAAATCTATTGGGTTACAAATAACAATGTGTAACTGGATTGAAAACTGGCTATCGGATCGTACTCAGAGAGTGGTGGTAAATGACTCCTAACTTATGAGTGCTAGCCGTTATATGAGACTTAAGATACACTAACATTTGGGCATCCACTTGGCAGATGAGGCTCAATGTGCAGAAATGTAAAGTTCTGCATATGGGTACTAATAACCTGCAGACATCGTATGTCCTAGGAAGTGAAAAACTGGGGGAATCACCTGTTGAGAAGGATCTTGTAGATCATAGATTACAGAGCAGCATGCAATGTCAAACAGCTGCCTCTAAGGCCAGCAGGATTTTGGCTTGTATTAAAAGAGGCATGGACTTGCGGGACAGGGATGCAATATTACCGATGTATATAGCATTAGGGCAGCCTCACTTGGAATATGCTGTTCAGTTTTGGGCTTCAGTTTATAGAAAGGATGCAATGTAGCTAATATAGGCGCAAACGAGCAAACCAAAACTAAGAAATAAGGGGAATGGAGCATCTGAGTTTATGATGAAGGTTAAAAGAATTAAACTTATTTAGTCTAGGGAAAAGATGGCTATGGAGAGACATGATTAATTTATGTAAGTATATAAATGTTCCATACAAAAAGTATGGGTAAAAGCTTTTACATGTAATAACCCCTTTAAAGACAAAGGGACACTGCCTTCATCTGGAGAAAAAAAAGGATTCAATCTCCAGAGAATAAAAGCCTTCTTCACCATGAGAACTGTGAATCTGTGGAATAGCCTGTCTGAGGAGTTGGTCACAGCAGGAACAGTTGCGAGTTTCAAGAAAGGCTTAGATAACTACCTGAAACTAAAGAATATTTCTTACTAATGTAGGCTGTATAAAATATCTTCATTCATATCTGATGGCGATTCTGGGATCAGAAACGAAATCTTCCTTAGCGCAGATTGGTTTATTCTGCCTTATGGGTTTCAAAACCTTCATCAGTAGGGGAAACTAAGCCTAAAAAAACTCCTTCTTTCCCTCCCGTTATCTACATTTTCCCGACACTTGGTTGAACTTGATGGACATGTGTCTTTTTAAACCGTACTAATTATGTAACTGTGTAATCTGTACACTGACTACTTAAATTTATAAATATTGTGACAAGGCGACCCGCTGTATACACATGATCCTGCCACTAGAGGGTCTATTGCCGAGACCTTCTGTAATGCGCCACCGAGGAACTGGGCTCGGTAGGGGAAAAGCCCACCTATATTTGTGTCAGTGCATATTACTGTCACTTACGGTAGCGGCTAGAATAGCAGCAAGGCAGCTAAGTTTTATGGGTTGGCTCTTCCGGACAGCTATAGTGGTCGGGTGGTGGCTGTCCCCGTCAATCCGAGATCCCTGGGTCCCAGCCCATATATTGACAATCTCTGAGGCCTATAAAAGCCCTAAGTACTCCAGTGATCTGGGGGGCGTGGACTGCTAGCTGGTATTGCAGCAGAGGAGCCGGAGAAAGGCTCTGGCCCCCCGGAGGCTATGAGGTAAACCGTGATCTGTACTGGAGGATACAGGAAGTGTTAATACTGGACATTAGGTCCAGACAATGTTGTAAGAGAGGGAGCTCCTCTGTTAGTTAGTGGCCAACGGCCTAGGATTTTTTTTGTTTTGTATGTTTTTCCAAGTCTGTAATAAAACCTGTGCCTCAATAAAGCTGTGAGGCCCGTAATAAACGTGAGAACCTGTGTCTGATGCCATTCCGCCTACAAAGACCGGCGATCCAGGAGCGCAATAACCCCCAGGACGGCCCAGATGGCGCCCAGATGTGAGTGGAAGCTTACAATATATATATATATATAAATATATATATATAAATAATAAATATAAGTATATATATATATATATCTAATATATATTGTATCATGTAAAAATACGTGGAATTTCATATATGATTGCAGGTTTGTCTGCCGACAACTGTTCCACCATCTGAAGTTGGAAATACAACATGTTAGGCTTCTCTAAAAGATTCACTTGTGAGATCTGTGGTCCCTTCTTAGAAGAATGTAGGTGGTTTTGGTAATTTCAGAGTGACAGATATTTATTTTATATATTGAATTTTGTCAATAAAATAGCTGCTGTGGCTGAGTTTATCCAGTCCTCATGTCTGTAACATACTTAACAGGTTTAAATAGTAGGGAGGTTTGGGTATTTTTGGGATTGTTTTCCCTTCTTTAGGTATGCAATGTACAAGATCAAGGATGGGGCCGGAGATGGAGTGCAGGCTAGTTGAGGCACCACTCATGACCCGGCAAGCAGTTGAAGTGTAGTGACGTAGCTGAGAGAGGGGGGGATTATATATACCTCGCCCAACAGAGCAGGGAGCAGATGCACTGGAAAATATCTTTGAAGTAACACCCTCCCACCTCTTTAGTTAGTGGTGACTGGAGGGGGAAGGGAAATTTTGGTTTGTCCGGCATTGAGGGTGTGGTTGTGCTTCTATCTGTCATACTGGCCTGGTTGGTGGATAAATGGAGTTGGTGGAAAAATGGTGGGAGGAGATATTACCGGATATAGCCCCCCCCCCCAAGGTTTTCAATTGTTGGTTTGGGTCTTGTCTAAGGGTGGGCCCCTGGAGTGGTTAAATATTTGGCAGCCGTCAATGGTAGGTTGCGGTGCCCTCAAGCTGGAGGTGATGGCTGAGGGTAACAATAATAGTGGTTTTAAAGGAAAAAGACAGGCAATATTCGGAGATCTTTGTTTTCCCCAAAGACCCCCCCCAATTTCTTTTTTTTGGAGTGGTTGAAAGAGTTGGGTGGTTTTGGTAAGTTCAGAGTTATGGTTATTTATTTTATATGTTGTATTTTGTTAATAAAATGGCTGCTGTGGCTGAATTTACCCAGTCCTTATGTCTGTATCATCCTTAATGGGTTTAAATATTGGGGAGGTTTGAGTATTTTTAGGATGGTTTTCACTGCCTTAGGTATGCGGTGCACAAGGTCAAGGATGTTGTGGAGACGGGACACAGGCTAGTGGGAAGCACCCTGCATGACACGGCGAGGAGCCGGGGCTGGGGTGTGGTGAGGGAGGAGATTATATAACCCCTCCCCAAAGGGTGGGGGGCAGAGCGGGCAAATAGCTTTAAAGTCTCACCCCTTTTCCCCTTTTTCAATTGTAAAAAGAAGGGGAATAAAAGGGCATTTGCTTTGTTGGATGGTTATTAGTAGGTTTCTTTTCTGTCATAGCGACCTGGCTGGTGGTTAGGTATCCTTGGAGTTGATGAAAAAATGGTAGGGGGAGATATAACAGTTTATGGCTCCCTACTGTTGTGTTTTATTATTGGTTGGTCTGACGATGGTGAGGTTCTTATGGGTAATGTCCCTAGGAGCCGGTTAAAAATTTAGCCATCAATGGTGGCTTATGTTGCCCTCGAGCTAGGGGTGTTGGCTGAGGGTACGAACAACAGTGGTTTAATGGTAAAGAAATGGTAATATTTGCCAGATATTTGTAGCTCCAAAAACCTTAGCCCCACATTCTTTCTATGGATGTGTTAAAATAAGTGTGGGTGATTTTGTTAATTTCAGAGTTACGGTTATTTATTTTAAATGTTGTATTTTCATAATAAAATGACTGTTGTGGCCAAATTTTTCCATCCTTTTAATAGTAGGGAGGTTTGTGTATTTTAGGGATGGTTTTCCTTGCCTTGGGTATGTGATGCACAGGGTCATTAGTTCCAGACTCATCTCTGCTAGTAAATATTATAGGACTTAAAAATGGAGGAATGAGCTTGTTTGATATAAGCAGGTATGAGAAGCTAAACCTGAGCTACATAAGCACATGCTTGTAGTTCAATAACCGCAAACAGATTGACAAGTTCCACTTAAATGCTCTATTTAATATATGTTTAATGCAACCTTACATTCTCCTTTATTCTAGGCTTTAGAATAGTAGTAAGGTCTAAATAGAGTGCATTTCCATTAACAGTGAAACATATTGCCATAAAACATCTTGTGTCACATAAGGTCCTAGTCATGAGAGGGCATTATTTATAGGTGGTATGAGGTAGCGCTTTAAAACTCTAATACATTTTAATGACAGTTAAGCAGCATTGCCAACTACTTAGAAGTAAGGCTGTAAAGTTCACATGTGAAGAAAGACATTTATTTGAAATATAGGACATCCATAAATGTATATGTGAATGAAACACACAAGGAGATAACAGCCTGTGGCTATTTTTTTCCTTGTTGTTATAAGAAAGTAATGACTATGTAGATACCAAGGTGAAAGGGGTAGAATGTTTTAAGCATGCAATATGCTCTACTGATTGGGTTTTTTTAGGATCCAGTTAACCTAAATGATATTAAAATAACAATAGTATGGCTAAAAATGTCTGTGCAAGCTTAAAATGAGGCATACATAGGATAGGCAATAATATATTTACTTAGTTTTCCTGCCTGTATAGTGCCAACATATTGTGCCATTTGTCACTTAATTCACCCACTATTCCCATTGGTATGCAAAATTTTATTTTCTCAAACATATACAATAAGTTAAAAGGAACTTGTCACTTAGATTATGCCACCTTTGCTGAGAACAGCACAAGTTAGTGATAGACATGCTGTGTGTTTCTGATTCTGTAAGATACAGGAGCTTCAGAGCATTTAATGCTCAAATCTGGTAGTTTCTCCTCTGACATAGTTAAGTCCAGCATAATCAAGGGCAGGCATCAGTCCGGCCCAGCTGTGGCTAGCCACACCCACCTGCTGTTTATTTAGTTTCTCCCTATTCAAAGTACATGGTTGAATCAGCCTGCTCATTAATTAACTTGACTCTTCTCTGGCAGAACAGGCTGCAAACTGGCAGATTTGAGCATTAAGGGCAACATGTATGAATGGGGCTGTGCCAGATATCTGGCACCTTTTCAGTCCAATATAAGGCACAGCCCTGTTCGCTGCGCTGAAATCCCTCCCGCACGTCACTACTGGGCGCATTACAAAGCGCAAGCGGCACTTTGTAATGCACCTGGGATCGGGAGGCAGGGCGCACTAGAACTGTACGAAGCTGTAGATTTATAGCTTCGTTACGGCATTTCTAGGCGCATTACAGCTGGAACAGGAATACCACTTTCAAAGTATACCTGAGCCAGAAATGGCGCCCTAGTGCTACAATGTGCCTGATTTATGACTCGCTGTAGAGCAGGCTCATAAATCAGGAGCATTCTAGGCTAATATTATGCGCATAAAAATTTACGCCTGGGCGAAAAAATCATACATGTCACCATAAATGCTGTGAAACTCCTGCATCTTACAGAATAAGAGTCCGTCCACATGTTCAGGTTTTCAGATGGAATTTCAGACAGTTTTCAGATAAACTTTCACATAAACTTTAATAGAAAATGCGTTCAGTAGTCAACACTGAACAGCTTTTCAGCTGGAGGGTTGTTTACGTCGGTGCTCCGAAAAAGTTAGAACATGCTCAATCTTCCCCTCTGGTTTTCAGGTGGAAGATGTGCATTACAATGGTTGAGAGGGACGGGCAAATTCACAAACTGTGGACAGAATCATCCCCCAAAACCATGCACAAGATGACAAAATTAATTAAATTCTTAAGACAGAATCCGACAGGTATTTTGTTTATGTCTTGTGGACTCACCCGAAGGGACACAGTGCTGGAAACATCATATCTGTCACTATCTAATGCTGTCTTCAGCAAGGGTGACTTTACCTATGTGACGGGTTCCGTATTTTTTTTCAGTGTGAAAGGAATCCAGAGTATCTGGAGGAAACTCTGATAAACACAAGGAGAAGTTACACTTTTTATTCAGTTGTTGCCCTATGCGCGCCGCGCCAAATATTTGCATACCCACGCCCCTCTGATGGTGAGCCATGCCCCCTTTGAAAAAAGCCCACTACCCACTAATGTGTTAGACTCGGGATGAAAGCGGGGTTTTGGCGTCCCGAGCTTCCCCTGGACTGTCGGTTAGCCTATTCGCATCCAGGAGAGTGGGAGATATGCCAAATGTCCCTACCCCAAAACCCAACAATACAATCAAAATTTATACCAAACAGTGATTATACAGTGGATATACCCAGTGTACACAGGTTGCAGACACTTAAGTGATACGGCATAACGTAAGGACTCCCCTGTGACTGGAATTGTATCTTTCCTTTTTTCCATCCGCCCAGATGACTTTTCTGAACACGATTGTCCTGAAAAATTTCCCTAAAAAAACCCTTTTGAATTCTTTTTTTTTTCAGCATTCCCTACCTGTAAACCTTTACAAGCGATATGGGGGGTCGCTGTACAACCAATTTTTTTGGACTTTTTTGGGTATTGGATTATGTTGGCCAACTTTGGATTGATTTCTGTAATAAAATGGTGAAAGGGGGGCTTATGTCGGGGAGTTTTAATTTAAAAAAAAGTTTTTTTTGTGAAATTTGTGTCTGTTTTTTTCCTTTTAAATTTCATTTTTATAATGAGGTATTGACAGCCCCCTCCTTACTAGCGTCGGCTTGTGTAACCCGCAGTAGTTTTTGTCATCCTAGGTGACACCCCCCTGTGTCATTTGCCCAGTACAAAAAACCCCAGAGGTACTGGGAAAAGCCGGTAACGTCAAAGTGGCCCCTTTATGTTGGCCCCGCTTCGGGGGGAAGCTGGGGCTAATTTTTTAGAATGAGAAGGGACCAGGTTAAAGGACCATCCCATTCTGATTTTAGGAGGCTACAACCCTTTTGGGTTTTTTCCTTGGCTGGTTAGGAAAATGGAGCGGACCTCTCATCTTATTTTTTTAAAATAAAAATTTTTTTGCGAATCCTACAGGGGGCACCTCCTGTAATCATTACAGTGGTCCCCGTGTGAGATTTCATTAAATTTACATTTTCAAAAAAAAAAAAAACGACGTGGGGTCCCCCCTTTTCCCAAAACCAGCCAAAGGAAAAACCCAAAACAGCAGCACCCCTGTTTTATATCAAAAAAGGGGAAAGAGGGGAAGCCCACTAAAGGTCTCTTCCCATTCAAAAAATCCCAGCCTGCAGCTGCCCAGAGCAACCATCACTTTAGAGGGTCCACTTCTGATGGTTACCGGTCCCCCAGTCCCCCCGGGTTGTTGGGTACGGGGGGTAAAAGGGACACGGGGTTAGTGGCCCTTAGGCAAAAAGAAACCCCCGCTGGCTGACCCAACCCCGAACGATTGATGAAGGGCATTGTCGTTTCCTCCACTCATCACTGTAATTGTAGGGGAAAAAAAAACAAAACAAATTGCACGAAAAAAATTTCTTTAAATAAACACCCCCGACCCCCACCCCTTTTTAAAACCATTTTATTTGAAAAAAATAGACCCAAGGTTACCGACTAGTCAGGGAACCCGATTTGCCAAAGGGGAACCTGTAAATAAACAAACTTTGCACCCACATAGGGGATACTGGATACCAAAAAAGCGGGGTAAAACCCATCAACACAGGTATCACCGATTTTCCGGGGGGGGGGGGGGGGGGGGGGGGGGGGGGGGGGGGGGGCGGGGGGGGGGGGGGGGGGGGGGGGGGGGGGGGGGGGGGGGGGTGGGGGGGGGGGGGGGGGGGCGCGGGGGGGGGGGCGGGGGAAAACTGGAGCCCCCTTTGGGGGGTGGTTTTCACCCAGTTTTCCCGGGAGGGGAATGGCTTTTGCATGGAAACCCCCGGCCCTTTTTTCCCTGGGGCCCGTCTCCTGCCCTCTGCAGCCCCCAAAGCAGACCAAGGGCAGGAGAAAGGGAGCAAGGGCAACTTTTACCCCTTTGGCCTGTTCCCCCCATTGAGACCGCCAGAGACAGACAGGGGGCCGGGGGACAGGAGCAAGGGACAGAAAATAAGTGGGCAAATCCTACCCCCTTGCACATGCAAAAACACCCCCTCCCCCAAAACACAATACCCCCCCCCAGAGACCCAAAAAAACACAAACCCTCCCCCACCATAATACCCCCCCCCAGAGACTCGACACACACCACACCCCTCCATACATACAAACACACTTACACTGAAAATAACACACCCCCCCCCAAAAACACCGAAAACACACACCCCCCCGACCCCCACGAAAACACCCACAAACCCTCGTACTCACATGAAATACACACCCACCCCCTCCACCAACACTGAAATACAACACCCCCCCGCACCCCACACTAAAATACACCACCCCCCGCACCCCCACTAAAATACACACCCTCGCACCCACCTAAAATAAACACACCCCCCGCACCCACTGAAAAAACAACCCCCTCCCGCACCCCCAATGAAAACACATACCCCTCCTAGCCCCACCTGAAAAAAAACACACGCCCCGCACACACACTGAAGCATCACATGCTCCCCCACAACACTCTGCCACAGTCCTCCCGGGAAATACACTGAAGCATGCACACTCGCCACCCCTCCCCGCACACACATGAAGACGCACACCAGCCCCCCCACCCACCCAGGGACCTCTTCCCCCCCCCGCACACACATGAAACATGCAACTCCTCCCTTGCACCACAGTGTCCACACTCCTCCCCTGCACACACATTCTGCCCCACTCCTCCCCCGAAAAACACGTGGCCAGTCCCCCTGCACTCACACTTGCCCCCATTCCCCCGCATTCCACTCTGCCACCCCTCTCCTCTGTGCACCACATGCCCCAGCCTCCCCTCAAACACTCTTTCGACCCCCATTTCCCTGAAAACACACTCTGCCACCCATTTCCTCTGCACACAACTGTTTTCATAGTCCTCCCCCGCCCACACTCTGCCCCCCATTCCCCTTTCACACACACTCTGCCACCATCTCCCTGCGCACCCCCCTCTTCCACCCCCTTCCTTGCGCACAAAACCCCACCCATCTCCCCTGGCACACACTCTCCCCCCATTCCTCTGGCACACCACCTGCCCCCCTTCTCTGCACAACACTCGCCCCCGTTCCCCCGCCACACACTCTGCCGCCCGTTTTCCTTGCACACCACTTGCACCCCTCTCCTCTGCACACACACTCTGCCCCCCGTCCTCTGACACACACTCGCCACCCCCTCCCCTGCACACACACTCTGCCACCCGTTTTGCCCCAAAAACTCTGCCACCCCTCTCCCTTTCACACACACTCGCCCCCCGTTCCCCGCACAACACGTGGACAGTCCTCCCCTGCACTCACACTCTGCCAACCATCTCCCCTGCATTCACACACTGCCACCCCTTTTCCCTGATTCAACACTGCCCCCATCTCCCTGCTTCCCACACGACACCCCTCTCCCCCCGCACTCACACTTGCCCCCCCCCTTCCCCCCCGCACACACTGGCACCCATTCCTCTGCAACACACTGTGCACCATCTCCTCTGACAACTGTGCCACAGCCTCCCCTGCACACCACTCTGCCACCTCTCCCCTTTCACAACACTGTGCCACAGTCCTCCCCCGCACTCACCTTGCCACCATCTCCCTGCACTCAATCGCCCCTTATTCCCCTGCATACACTTACCCCCCTTTCCTCTGCGACACACCCGCCACCCATCTCCCGCACCAACTTGCCCACCCATTCCTTGCCACACACGTGCCACGTTTCCCCCCCTGAAAACTTGCCCCCCATCTCCCTGCCACAACCCGACATCTCCCCCGCACAACCCCCGTGCCACCATCTCCCCTGCACACACACTGGCCCCCATCTCCTCTCTCACACACGCTGCCCCCCATCTCCTTGCACCACCGCTGCACCGTTCCTTTTCACACCACTCTGCCCCCCATCTCCTTTCAAAACAAATGTGCCCAGTCCGCCCCCGCATCCCCCTCTGCCAACCATCTCCCCCGCTTCACAAAAACCCCCACCCCCTCCCCCGCCAACCCCCTCCCAACCACTTCCCCGCATTTAACTCTGCCCCCCATTCCCCCTGCACAACACTTGCCCCGTTCCCCTTTCACACACACTCTGCCCCGTTCTCTGCAACCACTTGCCGCCCTCTCCCCTGCACACACACTATGCCCGCCTTCCCTGCACAACACTCTGCCCCCATTTCCCCGCACCACACTCTGCCCCCCCATTCCTCTGAACACACTCTGCCCCCCCATCTCCCCTGCAACCCCAAAGCTGCACCCGTTTTCTGCACACAACCCGCCACCATTCCCCTTTCACACACATGTGCCCCAGTCCCCCCCGGCACTCACATTGCCAAACCCTTCCCCTGAATTCACACACTGCCACCATTCCCCTGCTTCACACAAAGCCCCCATCTCCCCGCTTCACACCTGCCCCCTCTCCCCTGCATTACACCCCTGCCAACCCTTTTCCCCGCATTCACATCTGCCACCCATCTCCTTGCACACAACTTTCCACCATTCCTTGCAATACACCGCCAGCCATTCCCCCGCACTCACACTCGCCACCCTCTCCTCTGCACACACACCTTTTCCAGCCACTCCTCTGCGCACACACTCTGCCACCATCTCCCGACTCACACTCTGCCCCCCCAACCAGTTCCCCGCACTACTCCCTTGCCACCCGTCTCCTTGACCACCACCTGCCCCCCCGTCTCCTTGCACACCACTCTGCCCCGTTCCCTGAACACACTCTGCCACCATACTCCCCTGCACACCCCCATCTGCACCCATCTTCTGCCCACACACTGTGCCCCATCCCCCCCTGCACACACACTCTGCCACCATCTCCTTGACACACACTTGCCACCAACTCCTCTGACAACTCTGCCACCTTCCCTCTGCACCACACTTCAACCAACCCCCCTCTGCAACCACTCTGCCACCAATTCCCTCACTCACACTCTGGCACCCCTCTCCCTGCACTCCACTTGCCACCATTCCTCTGCACTCACACTCTGCCCCCCATTTCCCCGCACACCACTTGCCCCCCATCTCTCTGCACCCCACCCCGGGCCCCAGTCCTCCCCTGCACCCAACTCTGCCACCCATCTCCCCTGCACCCACTCTGCCACCCCTCTCCTGCCACACACCTCCCAACCATTCCTCTGCACCACACTCTGCCCCATTCCCCTGGCCCCCTCACCTGTTTGCTGGGGGTTTACGTTCGAGGGAGGCGGTGGAGCCTTGTGGGTCCCGCTAAACCCCACCCCTTTCCCAGTAGTGCTCGCGGCTCCCTGCTCTCAACAGCTTCCTATGAAGCTACGAGAGCATTGCCGGCCACGGCCGAGGATGGTCGCTTCAGGGGAGCGTCAGGAGATGCTACCCTGGTGCCTCCTTACACATAAAACCTCCAGCAGCGGGAGGTTGAACAACTGAAGTGGGGGGCGGGACACGGCCCCCATTAGCGGGAGTGACCCTCCAAAAACGGGAGAATTGGCAACTATGGGTAAAATGCTGTAAACCAGTGATGTCAACGGTGTAATCTTCTAATCTACACAGTTTAGACAAATTATTATCAACACAATCCAACATCAGCAGCATTTTACTAGCACAAAAAATGAAACATAGGACTTATTGGAAAAGCATTCTGCTACTTTAGATACATGAACACTTGAGGTTCTTAGTATACATTTTTTTTATCAAAACTGTATAAACCCACCTGCTGATGTCAAGGTGACCTCAATACGGATGGGTACCTGCATTACATATTACCTCTCTTGGTGCCTGTTCAGACCTCCACATTTCAGGGAGAGAATATTCCAGCTACAAGCTACTCTGCATTGATTTAAAAACCAATGCAAATGGACGGAGTGCAAAAACCAAAGTATATTACTGCCACACCAGCATGTACCTATGCTCATTTTTTCTAAAAAAAATCTTTTTGGATGTGCAGACCAAATATTGTTTTTTTAGTCAAATTTTTATGACCATAAAAGTAAATGCTGTGTGCAGAATGGACAGCAACAAGATGAGCTAGGAGTGATTCAATAAGGTCCTGGTAGGTTTTGCTAAACTAGACAATTCTTAATACAATGTTTCAGATAATTTTTTTTACCTCTGTTGGTGCGCTTCATCATTTAATCTTTTTTGCTAGTGTTTTCACTTGTTTCATAGAAATAACTACACTATAGCCTTGGCAGTTGATGTGGACCCAAAGGTTGATTGAACCCAATCAGGTGCAAGAACAAAATACCTCTTTGAAGGGAATGAGAGGTTAGTCGCCTTATTGTATGTAATTTTCCTATGTGGGTTCTCTGATACATGGAGCTATATATATATAATACCTTTAATTATAACTACATATGCTGCTGGTTTAGTTTTCTCTCATTAGGTTTTGAGGTCCATCTGATTTTGCTGTGAATTCTAGTTTCACCCGTTTCCAAGTACATGGAATTAAATCCAGCACCTGTGTAAAAAAAAATCTTCTTTATCACATATTAAAACCCACTGCGAGACATGGATGACTGATGAGTTGAAAAACCAAAAAGCTCCCTGTCTATCACCCACTTTAATATTTTATTTAATCTTTAACCCCTTCCCGACATTGGACGTACCTGTACATCATAGCAGAAAGTGATTTGGTGCAAATAGATATAAAGGTACGTCATGGAAATTGTGCGAGCTCTAAGGTGGCGATCAAACAATACAACAAAACCTCTAAAGATGCATTTATGCTATCTACAATACATGAAAAAAACTTTGAGATTCTTAGTTTACATGTTTTGATCAAAAAATGTTTAAGCCACCCGACTACCAACGGGATCTCAAGGCGGGTGGTCCTACTCTATTTTTACCTCTCACTTGAGTCCAATTCAGACTTCTCATTTGGGTCAATAGACCTCCATAATCCAGAGAGAAAAAAAAAAGCACCAACCTTATAAGCATACTGCACTGATATAGCAACCTGTGGAGGTGGGCGGGGTGCAAGAGTGGGCGGGGTGCAACCATGCCAGTGGCACCCAGGTTCACATTGTGTTTTTTCAGAAATGTTTTTTTGTGCAGAACTATACGTTGCATTTGGCATATATTGCGTTTAATTTATATAGGGAGGAATGGATGCCTACAAATTTAAAAAGACAAAACCAGCTCACCTCTAAATAGTTGTTCAGCAATATCCAAAGGCATTCTGTAGCAACTCCGTGCTCAAAATCCACGTTCCATGAGACGCACAGGACAAGTAGTGAGTAAGGCAAGAAATGGATTGGCACCAGTGTTGTTGCTAAAATCCAAAAGTCTGTTTATTAGGGAACAACAAAATAGCCACAAGAAAAACATGCGAAAGGAAAGATCAGAGGGTTGACGAGCTGACGCGTTTTGGGCTACATAATGCCCTTAGTCTTAGCTACAACTGAATGTTATTGAAGCCCTCTTATAGTGCATTAAAACGACAAAATCATTAAAATCCAATGACTAACATCTGGTAGCACATACCTGAAAGTCGCGTATCCTATCCGGGCAGGTTGGCGTACTACACGTGACCGGCAAATACATAAGGAACCGGAAGTTTCTGCGTTCCAAACAGCGGAAGTGACTTCACTTGGTAACCGGGCGCAACAGTAACGTGTTACTAGGAAGTGACGTGACTTGATTTAAATATAGATAGTATTGCCTGTACCGCTTATTGGATCACAGTACAGAAAAGACTAGTTACGGATATATTTGAATAGAAAAAATTGACAAGCCACAGACGGTTAAGCGACAATATAGGTAAACTGCTAAATTAGAAATCCGTATAACAAAAATGACAAAAATAAGACCATACGCATTAGAAACTAAGATGCATTGGATGTCAAGATGTCATAAATACACACATAAGAATGAAATACATTATACAATTTTACAATTAAGTTTAACATGTTACTTATGGTGGGAATGATACCTATAGATACAAACAAAATGCCTCCATTTTGGTCTCTTGCACCCCGCACCACCTCCACAGTATCAGTGCAGTATGCTTATAAGGTTGGTGCTTTTTTTTTTTCTTCTCTCTGGATTATGGAGGACTGTTGACCCAAATGAGAAGTTTGAATTGGACTCAAGTGAGAGGTAAAAATAGAGTAGGAACACCCGCCTTGAGATCCAGTTGATTGTCGGGGGTTGCATAAAATTTTTTTGATCAAAACATGTGAACTAAGAATCTCAAAGTTTTTTTCAAGCTCTAAAGTGGGGCCCACACAATCGCAGCATGGAATCAGATTGTATATTACAGCTGGCCTCATGCTATGTCGCCCACTACAGGAGCTCACTCCGGCCATGAGTGATTAACCCCTTAGTTTCTGCGATCAATCACGATTGTAGCAGCTAAGCAAAAGACAGAGGGAGGGAGCTCCCTCTGTCTCTATCGACTACCGCAATGTGACTGCGGCTGTCTATGGTTTATCTAGCAACCCAAAAGCCTTTGTTAGGCTTTTGGGCTCCCTGTGACGTCACTAGGGATGGTCGGGCATAGTGATTGACAATTACTATGGATACCTGTACTGCTATTTTCTGGTATCCATTATAACAGTAATATAAAGATCACTGATACAAATATCCAATGGGGAGAAATAAAAAGTGAAAAAGTAAAAAAAAAAAATTTTTTACGCATATTAAAAAAATCAAATAAAAACACACATACTGCCCTTTTCCCCTTTTCAAATGCAAATCCCCCCAGGAAAGCTACAAAATAAATAAAATATGCATATTTGGTATGGCTGCATGCACAACGACCTACTCTATAAATCAGTCTTGTTATTTAACCCACACAGTGAATGCTGTAAAAGGAAAAAACAAAAACACAACACAGTCACAGAATTGTGATTTTTTTTTTCACACAGCACATAAAATGGAACAAAAAGCAATCAAAATGTCCTAAAAACGACAAAGTGGTACCAATGAAAACATCAGTTCATCCCACTAAAAGAGCCCTTACACAGCTCTGTTCACAGAAAAATAGTTATGGCTAGCAGAAGAGAGCGATGTATAAATATTGTTTTAAACAAGAAAAACACTTTATTTTTTTAAAGCGCTTCAACATCAAAAAAAATATATAAATTGGGCATTGCCATAATCCTATTCACCCACAGAGTAAAACTAACTAAAAATAAAAAACACTACTCATTGAAGTATTTTCTTCACCCTGCCTTCCAAAAAAATAGTTTGAAAGCGATCAAAAAGTCTTGTTCCCCAATATATAATACCAAAAAAATCACAACTCATCCTGCAAAAAACAAGCCCATATACAGCTTTGCACACAGAGAATTTAAGTTAGGGCTATTGGACTGTAGCAAGGAAAAAATGTTTTCTTTTATGAATAAAAGTGTTTTTTTATTGTGTAAAAGCAGTAAAACATAAAAAAATACAAATTGGGTATCGCTGTAATCGTTTCAACCTGCTGAGTAAAGCTAACATGTCATTTATACTGCATGGTGACCGATGTAAAAAATAAAAATGAAAAACACTATAAGGATTGCTGTATTTTGTTCAAAGCACCTCACAAAAACCGTGATAAAAAGTGATCAAAGCATTTTAGAACCACATAATAAAAATGTCAACTCATTCCGCAAATATCAGCTACATATATAGAAAAATACAAAGTTATGATTATCAGATTATGATGAATATGAAAACATATTGAAAGCATATTTTTCTATTGTGTTAAATTAATTAACCCTTTCCCGACATAGGACGTACCCATACATCCTAGCAGGCAGTGCATTCCCTCAAATGGACATATGGGTACATACTGGTGATTGTGCGGGCTTACAAGCAAGCCCCACATGATCGCGACATGGGATCAGCCTCGTGCCGGAGTGAGCTCTGACCGTGGGTGATTAACCCTTCGCTGTTTTGACCTATCATGGTCATGATAGCGAAGTTGCAGGCAGTAAGAGTGAGCTCCTCCTGCCTGCGATCGGCGCAATAAATGTCACTCTGTGTCGCTCACTGATCTCCTACCTAACAGCTCAGATGCTTTACTAAAGCAATGCTGTGTGCAGGTCTCCTTTTGTATCAGCGATCTGAAGATTACTGATACAAATCCCCTATGGGGAAAAGTGAAAACCCACCCTATAAATATGTCATGTTAATTAACCTGTACGGTGAACGCCATAAAAAATGTCATGGAATTGCAATTTTTTTTTACCCAATAGCACATAAAATGGAATCAAAAGCGATCAAAAACTCATATACATACCAAAGTGGTGGCAATTAAATCGTCAGTTCATCCTGCAAAAAAAAAAAAACCCTTACACAGCTCTGAATACAGAAAAATAAAAAAGTTATGGTTATCAGAAGATAGCAATGTATAAATATTGTTTTACACAATAAAAACACTCTTTTTGAATAAAAAAGTGCTTTCACATTAAAAAAAACTATATAAACTGGGTATCACCATAATCTTCTCGACCCAGGGAGTAAAAATAACTTGTCACAAATACTGCATGGTGAATGCTGTGAAAAATAAAAATAAAAAACACTACCAGGATTGCAGTATTTTCTTCACCTTGCCTTCCAAAAAACAGATTTAAAAGCGATCAAGAAGCCTTGTCCTCCCAAAAATGATACCGATAAAAATTATTATCAATTATGCCGCACAGTGACCACTGTAAAAAAAAAAAAAAAAACACTACCAGGATTGCTGTATTTCATTTAAAACGCCTCACAAAAACCTTAATAAAAAGTGATCAAAGCGTAATACGCACCCCATAATGGTACCAATAAAAACATCTACTCATCCCGCACAAAACAAACCCATAGTCATCTCCATATACAGAAAAATAAAACGTTATGGCTGTCAGAATAGGACAACATAAAAATGCTATTTTTTTAGACATATTTCTATTGTGTAAAAGTAATAAAACATAAAAACTATATAAAATTTATATCATCGCACCGACCACATAGTAAAGTTATCCTGTCATTTACAACAGCACATCGAACGCTGTAAAATTGAAACCCAAAGAACAATGACGGAACAGCGTTTTTTCCCCACCAATTTCATGACCCAATGCCAAAAAGACTACAAAACACCTCTGTGTCCAAAATGCATAATACACTCCCAGATGAGATCCATGAGGGGTGTTGAATCCAAAATGCCATAACCTGGAAGTTTTCACCTGTTCTGGTACTTTGGGAGCTTTGCAAATGCGACATGACACCCACCAAAATCTGCGTTCCAAAAGCCAAATAACACTCCCTCCCTTATACGTCCTGCCATGCGTCCAAACAGCAGTTTACACCCACATGTAGGGTATTGCTGAACTTGGAAGAAATCGTGTAACAAAATTCTTTGTAAAAATTAAACATTTTCAGCTGAAAGTGCAGATTTTTGGAAAAAAAAAATCTTCATTTTCACAGCCTAATACTAAAAAATTTTGTGAATCACCTATGGCATCGATATACTCACTACACCCCTGGATATATTCCTTACGGGGTATAGTTTCAAATATGGGGTCTTTTTAGGGGTGCTTATTAAGTTTTAGTACCTTAGGGTTTCTGCATACATGAAATGGCGCCTAAATAAAGTCGTAATGAAAATGAGACCCCAGAGTCCGGTAGGTGCTCCTCCTACTCGGAGGCTTGTGGTTGAATCAAATAGTCTACTAGGCCCACATATAAGATATCTATGTAAACGTCAGAATCTGGGGAATCAATATTAAATTGCATTTCCCTGGTCTCATCTACCGTGTTCTTGTGAATAATGGATCTGTAAAAAAAGTGAAATTTTACCTCCACATTGCTTTAATTCCTGTGAAACACCTAAAGGGTTAACAAACTTCCTAAATGCTGTTTTGAATACTTTAAGGAGTGTAGCTGCTTAGATGAAGTCATTTATGGGAGTATCTACCATACAGGCCAATGAAAGTCTCATCAGAACTGGATTGGTCCCTAAAAAAATGTATATTGCAAATTTTATTGAAAATGTGAAAATTACTGCTAAATTTCTAAGCCCTCTAATGTTAAAAAAAAGACATTTAAAAAATCATGCCAACCTACTTTAGACATATGGTAGATGATATTTATTAACTATTTTGAGTGGAATAACTATCAGTATTACACGCAGAAATTTTTGACGTTTGAAAATGGTACATTTTTTCAAATTTTTCACAATACTTTAATATTTTTCACAAATAAATAAAGGATTTTTTGGACCAAAATTTCTAACTAACTTAAAGTACAATGTATCATGAGAAAACATTATCTGAATCACATGGATAAGTAAAAGGGTCAAAAAGTTATTCTCACATGAAGTGACACATGTCAGATTTAAAAAAAATTGACTCTGTCAGAGAGGCCCAATCTAGCTCCGGCGGTAAGGGGTTAATCATAAAAGAAACGATATAAAATTTAGATAATTTTAATTGTACCAACCCTCATAGTAAAGTTATCATCTCATTTATAGTGCAAAGCGAACGTTGTAAAATAGAACCCCAAACAACAATAGCAGAAATACATTTTTTTTCTTCCATTTTCATAGCCCAATGCTAAATAAACTATTGAAAACTTGTGCGCTCAAAATGCACAAAACACCCTTAGATATGATACCTGAGGGTGTTGAATCCAAAATGGATTGACTTCTGGAAGATTTCACCTGTTCTGGTACTTTGGGGGTGTTGCAAATGCAACATGGCACACACCAAAATCTGTCTTCCAAAAGCCAAAGAGCGCTCTTTCCTTGTACACCTTGCCATGCACAAAAAACAACAGTTTACAGCCACATATAGGGTATTACTTAACTTGGAAGAATTGTGTAACTAATTTTGGGATGCTTCTTTTTCCAGGATTCCTTGTAAACATTAAACATTTTCAGCTAAAATTGCAGATTGTTGGAAAAAAAAGAATTTTCACAGTCTAACGCTAAAAAAATTTGTGAAATATCTGTTGGTTAGATTTATTCACTCTGCCCCTGGATATATTCCTTAAGGGGTGTAGTTTCCAATATGAAGTATTTTTAGAGGTGATTACTAAGTTTTAGCACCTTAAAGTGTCCACAAACCTTTAATGGTACCTAAAGAAAATTGTGATGAAAATAAGACCCTAAAGTCCAGTTAGTGCTTCTTCTATTCTGAGGCTTGTGGTTGAGCCAAAAAGTGCACAAGGGCAACATATGGGATATCTCTAAAAATAGCAGAATTGGGGGAATCAAAGTTGAGTTGTATATCCCTTGTCACATCTACCATGTTCCAGTGAATAATTGAAAAATGGAAAAATTGAAAATCTGCAAAACAAGTTACATTTTGAAATTTCACCTCCACATTGTTTTAATTCCTGTGAAACACCTAATGGGTTAATAAACTTCCCAAATACTGTTTTGAATAATTTAAAGGGTGCAGTTTCTTAGATGGAGTCATTTATGGGGTTATCTAAAATATAGGCCCCTCAAAGCCATACCAGAACTGCACTGGTCCCTAAACAAATCTATGTTGCAAATTTTCTTGAAAATGTGAAAAATTACTACTAAGTTTCTAAGCCCCCTAATGTCATAAATAATAAAAATGATGCCAACCTACAGTAGTAGATGCTAGTTTTAAAACACTTTGTGTGGAATAACTGTCTTACACTCATAAATTTTTGAAGTTTTCACGACATCTCATGGTATTTTTTACTAGGATTGAATGGAACAAAATTTTTACTAACTTAAAGCACAATATGTCATGAGAAAACCTTCTTTAAATCACATGGATAGGTAAAAAGTATCAAAAAGTTATTTGCACATAAATTGACATGTCAGATTTAAAAAAATGGGGCTCTTTCAGAGAATTCAAAACTGGCTGTGGTGGTAAGGGGTTGAAAAAGATCTGCTGTCACACTGTTGAATGATTTGATGTTTTTGCAAAATGTTAGTATCTAAATTGTATTGTTTGTATAATATTTAGGTTGTGACACATTGCTATCCATTGCCTAAGTATTGTTGGGGAAATGTGTTTCTGATTAAAGGGGTGTTCTTTCAAAATTATTTACTTACATGTTTACTTATTACTAGAGATGGGTGAATCGATTCTAACGAAGTGGAATTCATTTAGAATTTCAGAAAAACTTTGATTCTGAACGAAGTCGAAGTTTGGGTTGATTCGCGGGAACGAAGCATGCTTTTAGATGATAAAATGGCTGCAAGCACATGGCGTTACATGGGGCAAAGAAGTCTGGGAGGAAGAAAGGAGTAGCCTAAATGACATGTGCAGAGATGAAGCCAATCAGAGCCAGGCGGAATTCTGTGACGTCACCGCACTATATAAGTCCGTGCGCGACGCTGGCAGCTCACACTCCTCTCTCTGTGTCATGTTGTAGCTGCTGCAGCTCCAGTATTAGAGGTCTCACACAAAAAAAGACCTTTTATACAGCTTTTTTTTGGGGGGGAGGTGTCACAGCTTTTCTCAGAGACTGCTTATCTTACGTTCCAATTTTGATTTTGTGGGGTATTGGAATTAAAGTCCAGTGGGCGTCCAATTCAGCTGCATATACATTTTGATGCTCAGTTCTTGAGCACATTGAATATCCAAAGGTTATCTAAGCCTGTTGTTGATGTTGTATTCAGTTAAAGAAACAGTGTTTTTACAATCCAAATACCAGTTAATTTTTGGCTGCTTATTTCTTTTGCGCAATTTATATCCAAGGGCTACTTAAACGTCTTTGTGCTATTGTAGTCAGTAAAAGAAAGGGTTTTTTTTAAACGCCAAAGAAGAAATTTTGCCTGTAGCATAATTCATATCCGAAGGTTAATTAAGTGTTTTTCTGCTGTTGTGGTCAGTAAAATACACATTGTTTTAACACGCTACATAGCTGGTAATTTTTGGCAGCTCATTTCTTTTGCGCAATTTAGATCCAAAGGTTAATTAAGTGTTTTTCTGCTGTTGTGGTCAGTAAAATACACGTCGTTTTAACATGCTACATAGCTGGTAATTTTTGGCAGCTCATTTCTTTTGCGCAATTTAGATCCAAGGGTTAATTAAGTGTTTTTCTGCTGTTGTGGTCAGTAAAACAAACAGTGTTTTTCAATGCCAAAGAAGAAATTTTGCCTGTAGCATAATTCATATCCCAAGGTTAATTAAATGTTTTTCTGCTGTTGTGGTCAGTAAAATACACGTCGTTTTAACATGCTACATAGCTGGTAATTTTTGGCAGCTCATTTCTTTTGCGCAATTTAGATCCAAGGGTTAATTAAGTGTTTTTCTGCTGTTGTGGTCAGTAAAATACACGTCGTTTTAACACGCTACATAGCTGGTAATTTTTGGCAGCTCATTTCTTTTGCGCAATTTAGATCCAAGGGTTAATTAAGTGTTTTTCTGCTGTTGTGGTCAGTAAAAGAAACTGTGTTTTTCAACGCCAAAGAAGAAATTTTGCCTGTAGCATAATTCATATCTGAAGGTTAATTAAGTGTTTTTCTGCTGTTGTGGTCAGTAAAATACACGTCGTTTTAACACGCTACATAGCTGGTAATTTTTGGCAGCTCACTTGTGCAGATGGCCCGCAGCATGCTGATTTGCCTGGCTAGTGACAACCGAATAGTCACCATCCGGCAGAGGGATGACTTCTGGCTCTCCACCCTATTGGACCCTCGCTACCGCTCCAAAATGGGAGCATTTATCCCAGCTGCTGAGAGGGAGGACAAACTCAAATACTATAGAGAAATCCTCCGTAGTCAGTTGGCCGCTGCCTATGTGCGGCATCATCCCTCCTCTGACAGGTCTGACCGGGGGGTTCCTCAGCGGTCACGTACCACTGCCGCGGCTGCTGTGGGAAGGTGGGGTTGGGGGAGTAGGAGCAGTACTAACTCCATCAGCAACAACCTATGTCTGGAGTCACTGATGAGCAGCTTCCTTCACCCGCCTAGTGAGGAGGGCACTCGCCAGCAGCAGCAGCAGGACCTGGAGCAGACCCTGAAACAATAGGTGGTGGCCTACTTGGACAGCACTCTGCCACCCCAGTTAGAAGATCTGCTGGACTACTAGCCAGCCAAACTGGATATGTGGCGGCAACTTGCCGAGTTTGCAGTTGAGAAGCTGTTCTGCCCGGCCAGTAGTGTGGCATCAGAGCGGGTGTTCAGTGCGGCGAGGGCCATCGTTACCCCAAGGAGAACCCGCTTGTCCATGGGAAATGTGGAACAACTGACATTTGTCAAGATGAATCAGGCATGGATCGGCTAGAATTTCCACACACCAATGCCTTAGGCATCAGATTACATCAGTCATGATGCCTCACCAAAACTTTGAGAATTGAGTCTGGGTTCAAACTACCTGCCTCAGCCACCATTCTGATGCCGCCACCCGCCTGATGCCACACATCTGCTGCCAGTTTCTCCATCTGCCTACCACCATCTTTACCAGGGACTGGTATTGCCACCCACCTCCACACTCATACTGCTGCTGCTGTTGCTGGTGCCGTGACCTCCACACTGTGTCATTATGCCACTCTCTGACCTCATGCTGCTGCTGTTGATGATGTCATTTCCACACTGTGTCATTGTGCCACTGTCTGTCATGCTGCTGCTGTGGCTGCTGCCGTGACCTCCACACTCTGTCATTGTGCCACTCTGTGGCCTACTCCGGTTTGTGCCACCTCCACACTGTGTCATCTGACTTCATACTGCTGCTGCTATTGATGCCGTCACCTCCACACTGTGTCATTGTGCCACTCTCTGACCTCATGCTGCTGCTGTGGCTGCTGCCGTGCCCTCCACACTGTCATTGTGCCACTGTCCCCCAAGCACTGTGGCAGTATACAGTGGAGATGGAGGCAGGGAGTCCCACATAATCACTTGCGCAAATGACCTGCAGCATGCTGATTTGCCTGGCTAGTGACAGCCGAATAGTCACCATCCGGCAGACGGCTGACTTCTGGCTCTCCAACTTCTTGAACCCTCTCTATCGGTCCAAAATGGGAGCCTTTTTTCCAGCTGCTGAGAGGGAGGACAAACTCAAGTACTATAGAGAAATTCTCCGTAGTCAGTTTGCTAACGTTCCGAAACCATTTTTGGCCAAGGCAATTCTACCTTCATCAGCTTCTTCATTAATACCTAAAAAAGTTCCAATGCTGTTTATTATGAAGTATATAAGTGGTCGTTTGAATCCAGTTTCTGCGTGACACCAATTTGTTGAAATGCAGCGTATGGAATGAAGGAGACCCTAACTACAGGAAATGTTTTAGGTGCTTATTTTGCATTCGGTGCCATTATTGATGGAATTTAGTACAAAACTGGAATACTGAACTACAAGCAAATGCTGCAAAACTGGCTTGGGATGAGCTTCTTCAGTATGAAGTATGAGAATCGTATGTCCAAATTACAGACAGGAAAAAATGCCTCTGCCTCCTCCTTGAGCCTCATCTGTCATATCCATGTACCGTACCTCTTGCCTCCGTCCCTTGACCATGATCCTTGCCGGCTGTCCTGACCTTACGCTTGTCCCCGACTCCGAGTTTGTCTTACGATTTTGTACCTCGCTACACCTCGACTGCCACCGCAAGCAAGTCACGTCAGGTTAACGACCTGGTAGACTCCCGCCGCAGCAAGTCCCGCTTTGTGGCGGGCTCTGGTGAAAACCGGGACCTAATTAGATTCCGCTCCCTGGCATACCTATTGCCATCGTTCCCTTACTGTGCTGCGATCTGTGATGGCTCCGGCAACCTACTATTGTGTTCTTTGACGCTATCGTAGGATCTTAGCCCTCAGCTTGTTTTTTCCAGCTGGCGCTGCCATGACTTTATCAGGCTGCATTCCTGCTTCAGTTTTTTGGTCAGTTTTGCCCCTGTAAGTGCACAGGGAATTTTAGAGTGAAGCGATTCTAAGAGCGGCGGCAGTCATGTGCGTGTCATATTAAAACTCAGCATTGTATGAAGACCAAACCAAGCTCCCTCTGCATATTTAAATATGGCACAACATTATAGAGCATCCTACAGGCTCTCTGCAGCCTGGAAATAGCTGTTTTTAATGCGCTTCATCCCAAAGTAATTCGGACCGAAACAAATTTTGTCAGAAAATTCTGCGAAGTCGGCGAACCAAATTTTTGAGAAATTTGCCCATCTCTACTTATTACCTTATAATTGATGTTATTTTGCTCTTATTAAAGAGTTTTAATTAATGTGAAGGTACACTATAACAAAGGGCAGTTGTGCCTGAAATGTGTCAGCAGCACGCATCCATGTCTCACAGTAGTTTTTAATATTTTATACAAAAAATTAATTTGTTATGGAGGTGCTGGTTTTATTCCACATACTCAGAAAGTTATCTCTGCTCATCAGTTCACTGAGAGATCCATGCACCTTCACACAAATGTCTGTCTTTGGATGCCACTGACTACAAACAAACTAATGAACCTAGTAAGTGGTACCTTTTTTGCTCTTTTTTTTCACCCCAACTGGTCTCCTATGGCAAGAAAGACAAAATTTTACCTTAAAGGTGTTTGTTTAGTGGGGAAAAATACTTATTATATTCATGCTTTTTTGCACATTTTCTTTTGGCTTCTCAATACTACACCATCTGTTTGATAACGGGAAGCTCAGTAATTCTGTCTTCACACACAAGAAACAGCTCTCTGTCAAGAAAATCAGTGCTAATTGGCAGGGTTGCCATCATGGTAGTATTTTCAGTACAGCTGGCAGGGACCCTGATGATTTTTTGTAAAAGAAGGTTCCCACTGATATTGTGCAAAATAGAAACTGGTAATGGGCAAGGGGTCAAGATGCATTGCCTGTAAGGGGCCCTAAAAATACTGATAGCAGCCCTGACCAAAGGGATTTGGCTTTATTTTAGGCAGCTTCTGAAGCCACACCTCTCTGGTCTTGCTTCCTAAAGATTTTAAAATGAGGTAGGAAACAAAGGATCTGTACCGAGACTGAGACTGGGAGGAAGTAAGATAGTTAAAGCACAAAAAAGGATCCTGGTTAGTTTTAAAGGTAAAAAAGCAAAGTACCTTCAAGAAAATGAACCTACATAGAAAATGTAACTGCTTGGCTACAGAGAAGATAAGTGATATACAGCACAGGATAAACACAAGCTATCACCGAAAACCTTACAGGCTTATAAATGAAGACTCAGACAAGCCATTTGCTGGCTGATTATTGCAGTTGACACCTGCCGCCAACAGCCGGGAATGAAGCTGGCTTTGATTCCTGATGTTTTATCCTTTAGATGCCGCAGTGTCTAAGTGAATGGGGAACAGCGCTGCAACAAGATTGTGGGGTGCCTATCGTTACCATGGCAGCTGGAAGCCTAATGAAGGTTCCATAGCAACCATATAATAGTTTCTATTACTTCCTGCCTCAGGCAGTAGAAGAGTGAAGAAATCAGGCGATACCTTTTAGAGGCTAACTGAGTATATTTGATAGTGAGCTTTCGAGAGAACTAGTTCCCTTCTTCAGACATGGTGTTATTGTATAACACCATGTCTGAAGTAGGGAGCTAGTACTCTAGAAAGCTCACTATCAAATATACTCATTTAGCCTCTAAAAGGTATCACCTAATTTCTTCACTCTTCTACTACTTTCTATAGCTAACACAGTACAACATTATATTACTTGCCTCAGGCAGGAAATAATAGAACTGCCTTCTTGGTGCACCCTTCTGTATTAGATGTATAATGCAAAAGTGTGTACAAGCGATCCCACCCCCTAGTGGTCAAGTACCCTAGCGAGAACGAATTTACAAGTAACTAACACAACTTTAATCTTGTGCATTAACCCCTTACCGACATTGGACGTATGAGTATGTCGTAATGCTAGTAAGCGGCTTTGCAGCGATCCCGCTACATAGCCACCGGTGTTAGCTGCTAATTGCAGCTAACACTTGGCGGTTACAGTGCGGGATAGAGCCAGCACCATCCCACAATGTTTAACCCTTTAGATGCCCCAACATTTTGGTCATTTCACGTCCCCTAAAAATTGGAATAAATATAATCAAAAAAGTTGCATGTATTCCCAATTGGTACCAATAAAAAGCACGTCAGCCCGCCAAAAAATGCCCCCTCACTCAATTCTGTAAGTGTTAGTACAAAAGATTGGTCACAGAAAATGACGCTGCCGCGCAAATTTCAAACATAGAAAATGTTTTGAATTTTTTTACAGCATCAAAACATAATAATAGCCGTACATGTTTGGTATTGCCATGTTTGTATCACCCTGTAGAATACAGGTATCACATCATTTTTACTGAACATTGAATGCAGTAAAAGCAAAACACCCACAAACATGGTGCAAGTAAGTTTTTTTTTACATTTTGTTTCACTTTTTTTTGCAGTTTCCCAGTATATTCTATGGTATGTTGCTGACACCATTAGAATGTACATCTCGTCCCACAAAATAAAAGCCTTTATATGTCTATGTAGATGAAAAAATAAAAAAAAGTTATGGCTCTGGGAAGCTGAAAGGAAAAAGAAAGTGAAAAAAAAAAAGGACTCGGAGTTAAGAGGTTAAACACCTTAGAAGAGAAAAATGCCAACATCACTACTGCAGTTTTTTGGTCATTTTTTTTGGTCATTTTTTTCCACTAAAATTTGTAATAAAAAGTGATCAAGAAGTTACATGTATCCAAAAACGGTACCAATAAAAACTAGACTTCAGCCCTCACTTTGGGTTGAAAAAACCAAAAAGTTATTGGTTGCAGAAAATGGTGCTGCAGCACAAATTTAAGAAGTGGAGAATGTTTTTTTTTTTTAAACTATATTTTATTAAAGTTTTTCACAATTATTTTCACTAAACAAAAAGAAACTGGACATACAATGTAAATGTCATAATGTTAATTATCAAAACAAGGCAATATATGGCATTCAATTCAATGACCTTGGCGTCTGTCTGTGAGCATGAAACAGTACCCTAAGAGGGGTTTGCACCTAAGAACACTCATCAGTGCAGTCAATGGTATCCCAAGAATACCACTCATGCCTATTAGGGAGATATTATTGGGAACAGTAAACAAAAGCCGCCAACTTTGCATGTGAGGGAGGTTAAATGAAAACACAAAGAGACAGACAACAAGACTAGACATGAGGGAGAAGACAGAAGGGAAAGAGGGGGGGGGACCGTTCAGTGATGTATGAGCAAGAGGTATGGCAGCGGTGTTGCGCCGAGGACTCACACTCACACAGAGTGTTGTATGACGATGAAATAGAAGCACGTCACAGGGAACAGACGACCAAGGCTCAGGGCGAGCACCAGGGGGCAGAGGAGGGGGGGGGAGGAAGGAAGGCGGTGCCCGCTAGGACGTGCCGATCGGAGACTGTAACTGAGCCCAGTAAGAGACCTAGGGTTTCGAGACCGCGTCATGGAGGTCCAGTTTGTTGTCTAAGCAAGAGGTAAGCTTCTCTACACGCTGGACTTCGCAAATCCTTGTATGTAGGTCGTGCACGGAGGGGGTGGGTCTGCTTCCAGAAGGCTGAAATCAAACACTTGGCGGCCATAAGAATATGCAGGAGCAACTTAGCCTCTAGTTTAGAGAACCCTCCTGGTGGGAGATTTAGGAGAAATGTAGACGGATCGATCGGGATTCTGCGGCCAAATGTCCCTACTAAGACCCCACTAACCTGCATCCAGAACCTTTGTATAATGGGGCAGTCCCAGAATATGTGGGTTAACGACCCCGGGATGGCACCACATCGCCAACAAGCCCCTGGAGTCATAGGATTAAATCTGTGGAGTAACTCCGGGGTGTGGTACCGATGCATTAGAAGTTTATACTGGTTTTCTTTATAAGCTATATAAGCGGAGGAAGTAGCTGCCCTATGCCAAATGACCTGCCAGACATGATAGGGAAGTTTACGTCCCAGAAAGGCTTCCCATTTGTGCATATAGGGAAAATAAGGCTCGGCGTCTGGGGCGGAATCATTCAGAATGGCATATATCTGTGAGGTCAGGCCTTTGGACAGATTACCCCACTTGCACAACCTCTCGAAGGGGGTGGGGATCGAGAGCGGGGATCCGCCGGTGAGTTACAGCATTAAGTGTTTAATTTGGAGATATGAGAACTGGGTCCTAGAGGGGAGTCTGAATTTATCTGATAGATCCGCGAATGGGATGAGTTCCCTGGTGCGGAAATGTGCAATGTCTGCTAACCGGATCAGATTATGCTGTTGCCAGGGGGCTACAAAAGCGCCAGACGTGCTAGCAGGCAAGAGGGGGGTGTAAAGAAAGGAGGACATCGGAGATGCCTTAGAGGCGAAGGGGAATCTAGCCTGACAGTACCTCCAAATGGATCTAGTAAACTCTATCGGGCCTGGCAAAGGCCCTGTTCTTGGGGTTTCCTTGGTATGCCAAAGAAACATGTTAGGGTGGAACGGGGCCAACCATAATTTCTCAATTTCCATCCATTTAGAAAATGCTAGACCACGCTGTGATGATGCGCAAATGTGTTGCCCAATAATTTTTCAGAATATTGGGGGCCGCCAAACCACCCCTACTCTTGCTCGCCATCAGCACGTCTTTGGCAATCCTGTGCTGACCATGGGCCCATATAAATTTGAATATAGCCGATTGTAAAGATTTTAGGGCACTGAGGGGGATTGGAACGGGGAGGGTCTCAAAAAGATAGATAAGCTTGGGAAGGATTGACATTTTAACCATATTAATGCGCCCAATCATGGATAGTGTCATAGTATGCCCTTTAGTCAAGAGGGTGCGTATATCTTGAAAAAGGGGGGGGGGGGTTTGCCCAGTATAGGGACTTATAGTCCTGTGTTAATTGACTCCCAGGTATTTAAGGGAGGAGGTCTGCCATTTATATTGATATTGGGCCCGTAGTCCTACCAGGGTTTTGTGCGGGATAATTAGGGGAGGGCCTCGGTCTTGGTTGCATTCACCTTAAAACCCTACCAAATTCTCCCAGTAGAGTATGCAAGCTAGAGAGCGAGGAGGTGAGGTTGGACAGTGTCAATAGGACATCGTCCGCAAAAAGGGAAATTTTAAATTCTCTGTCCTTGACATGAATGCCCGAAATGGAGGGGTGAGTACGGATTCGAGATGCAAGGGGTTCCATGCACAGTATAAAGAGGAGGGGGAGAGGGGACAGCACTGGCGGGTTCCATTGTAGGTTTTGAGGGGACGGGTTGTCACATGTGGCAATTTTATAGAAGCCGACGGGGTGGAGTAAAGGCTCGTAACGGCTCCCAAAAAATTTCCAGTGATACCAAAGGACCTAAGAGTGCTAAATAGGAAAGGCTAGCTAAGGCGGTCAAAGGCCTTTTCCGCATCTAGGCTAAGCAACAAGGCCTCATATTTCTGAAGATTCGCAATATCAATCAGATCTATCGCTCGGCGTGTGTTACCCCCACCATGACGACAAGGGACAAAACCCACTTGGTCTTTATGGACCAGTTGGGGAAGCAAGGCATTCAGTCTGTTGGTCAGGAGCTTTGAGAAAATTTTAATGTCTGAATTTAAAAGAGCTATCGGTCTATAGCTTTCACACTGGGGGTCCTTCCGGGGTTAGGGATGGGGTTTGAGAAAAGAGTGAGACTTTTTCGTGGTTTTGGGGGGCCCTTCCAAGAAGTCATTAAAAAACGTGAGTACGGGGGGCCCTTTTTCCGTGTGAATGTTTTGAGTATAGAAGACCCATCTGGCCCGGGGGCTTTCCCCTTGAAGTTCCTTAATAACCCCAGTGACCGTCCAATGATTCGGGGGGTAAGCTTGGGGCTTCCCCTGACAACTTCAGGAGGAGAAGAGTCTAGGAAGTGTCTTTTTGTTTTTCCGGTCGAGGTGGGGGGGTTTTTGGGAGTGGTAGAGCTGGGAAAAAACATAAATAGTCCCCCATGGCCGCGGGTTGTAAAGCAAGTGAACTTTTTAAAGGCCCTGGGGGCGGAGTTAACTTTCCTCTCCTGAGTTGCCTAGCCAGGAGGGGGCGCCTTGTTCAAAATTCGTAAAATTTCTGCTTAAGTAAAGAACATTCGCTCAACTTTGTAGGGCTAGTTTTTTTAAAACGGGACCCCAGTTTCTCAATAGAACGGGGGACTGACGGGAGGTCTAAAAGCATCGCATCGTAAAGATGAAGACCCGGGCCGGGGCTGAGTTTGGCATGGATCCTTTTTCAGTCTAGCCCCCAGGGAAATACACTTCCCTCTAAGAACAGCCTTATGAGCCTGCCATAGGATCGAGATTGACGATACCGAACCTTCATTAGATCAAAGAAGGTGGTGAGGGCACTTTGAATTTCGTTCTGGAGGTCCGGTCTACTCAGCATGTAGTTGTTCAGGTGCCAATGACAGGAGCGTGTTCCCTGTTTTTAGCGAGAGATATACTGGCGCGTGATCGGACCAAGAGATGGGACCAATCTGAATATCCGACATCATCCGCAGGAGCGGAGTGTTCCCAAAAAAGAAATCAATTTGGGAATGAGCCTGATGGGGTGGGGAATAGAAGGTAAAGGACCGGTCCGTGGGGTGGTTTATCCTCCAAAGATCGAACAAGCCATGCTTCCTGGCCAGTTTACGCAACGCTGTGGCGGTCTGAACTAGGGCTCTCGCAGGTGGTTTCCCTTGAATGGAATGTCTATCCATACTCGGGGAAAACACTAGGTTGAAATCTCCCCCTATCAAAAGTGCCCTTGAAGGAAGCCTGGACAGCTTGGCAAAGATTCGAGTTAAAAAATGGACTTGGGAAGAGTTAGGGGTATATAGATTGCACTGAGTCAGCGGGGTTCCATGTAAGGTGCCCTGGAGGATTATGTAGCGACCTGAGGGGTCGATGTCCGAGTGGGTGATCTAAAAGGGACATGTGGCCGATATAAGAACAGCAACACTAGCTTTTTTCCGGCCACTGGAAGCAGAGTAAGCGATGGGGAATGCAGCCTTTGGCAAACTTAAAGGAGCCTTGTGAATCAAAGTGGATCTCCTGTACAAATGCTATGTCCGCCTTCAAAGCGCGTAATTCGAGTAGAAGAAGACGGCGCTTCACATTGGAGTTTAGTCCTTTTACATTGATGGTTACACATATGACCATTATGGCTGAGTGATGGTAGGAGACACAGTAGGAAAGCCAGACAAGTATGGGAACACTAAACAAAAAATTGAAATGTAGTACAGTCAGCTAAAACCAACGTATTTAAACAACCTCGGGAAACGGTCAAGATAGGCTATATAACAATGTTAACTGGGTAGTGGGTGGTGGGGGTAGGCGGTGGACCCCTACAAAAGTCTGGGCACCACGACCCCTCAGTCCTCAGCACCAGGGAAAGGGATGAGCTGAATCACAAAAACAGCGCTCAACCCTTAGAGAGGAGAACAGTGAGTTTAGGAATTATGGACTCGCACCATAAATCTAACCTGAAGGGAAGATAAAATGAGTAGTCGGTAAGGTAGCGACCAAGCCGCCCAAAGTGAAGCGGAATAACCTAAGTCCTAAGGACTTTCTCGCGATAAAAGACCTGAACATGACCTAGATGGGGGGGGGGGGACATGTTAGATGAACCCAGGAGTCCATTAATCAGAACTGGTGAGGCGGAGTATGCGGGAGTCTGCGACCTGCAGAGGCATCATTGGGGGTGCGACTCTTTTTCCGCGCAGGATGTTGCCATATTGGGAGGTCGGGGGGAGTCAAGGTGTCTGTCCTAATCTGGCAGTTGGGGAATCGGGATCTGTAGGAAGTCACAGAACGGCTGCAGATCGTCCTGTGTTATCAGCGTAGCAGAACGACCATCCTTCCTGGCTGTGAGGGCGAACGGGAAGCCCCAGCGGTACAGAATCTGATGGTCTCTCAAGGTGGATAAGAGCGGTTTCAGGAGGTGTCGTTTCTGTAGAGTCACCCACGAGAAGTCCTGGAAAAGCTGTAGTGATGCCCTTCTATTCACGTGCGCTAGCCCAGGTTTTTCTCAGGAACTTCTTTGGTTGCAAAATCATGAACACAGAGATGCACTGAGGGAGGGGAGGACCCCTTTTGGGCGGTGCTCTGTGGGCCCTTTCCAGTTAAAGGGGGCGGGGGGGGCTGCCGTCAAGCCCTTTTGAAGAAGTGTTAAATGGGAGGGGATCTTTTCAGGAAAGGTTTCAGGCAGGCCCCAACCCGAAAAAATTTATTGGCATCCCCATTGTCGAGGCCCCCAACCGCCTTCCAACACATTTACTACGGGGCAGCGAGTGGGGGGTGGGGGCAGTTAGGTGTTTTGGGTGGACCCGGGGCTTGATTAGCGAATAAAATTCTGTCAGTAAGATGATAATGTCCTGCGCAATAGTGAGATCTGTTTGAGGTGTCTTTAACCTAGAAATTGGGTTTTTGAAAGTCATTTTTGTGGGCAAGAGCTGCAAATGGTGGGTACCTTTGAAAGTCGGGCAAAAACGATAGAGCCTGGGCCTGAGGAGTTGGATATAAGACGCGCCTGGCGGCGGTTATGGGGTTAGGGCCCCAGAGGTTTGGGATACGGATGGGCCCACTGAGTTCCCCCTGAAAGCATCCCCAGCTGGGGGGGGTAAGGGATTCCCCATGGGGCATCTCCCTGACTGGAGGCTCCCAGTGGGATATGGGGCCCCGGTCGGGTGGGGAGCTTCGGAGGGCTGCTGCTAGCTTCGGGAGGGCCTAAAAGTCCAATGGTGGTGGTGGCTCCGATGGGAGGGTTGTATTGGGGTCACTAGGGGCCACTGACCCATTTTGCCTGAGTTGGGCATCATCACCCTTGGGTGGAGGGGCGGGCTTAGTAGCATGGTGGCAGGGAGTAGACACCATTGGCCCTAGGGGGAAGGGCAGTGTCCCTGGGGCCCGAGGATATGGGGCCCGGGGAGCAAGCAGCTGGGGTTATAGTTGGTGCCTCCCCTTTTTAGGCGAGTTCAGGGTTTTTGAGAGGGAGGGGGTGCAGAGGGAGGCTGCCACGGCAGCGGATGCCAGCGGTTCATGCGGTCATGTCCCCCGGGTAAGAGCGGGCCCCCGTGATTGGGGGCCGGTCAAGAGATGTGCCCACCAGCTCTGCTTAGGGCGGGGGTCTCCGGTCTTAGCCCAAAGCGCTGCGCACCCCGGGATCCGGCCCGGTCGAAGATGGCGACTGCCGCGTGGGCAGGGGAGCAAGGCCCGGGGGGTCGGGCAGGCTGTGACCTTTCCCGACCGTCCGCGTCCCGGGGGGCCCCCGGAGGAAGGTACTGATGAGGAAATGGGCTCCCCGGTGCACACCGCGTTTCTTTTCTCTCCTGGTGCTTGTGGCTGCCCCCATAAATGGGCCCCGGGTCCTTGGGGAGCTGCGTCTTCCCGGGCCGCATTTAAAGATTTTTATGCCTGTTCCAGGAGCCGGAGGGGGCTGAAGTAGCGGGTGCTTTTTGGGGGTCCTGCCGGGGCCCCCCCCTCTAGGGTGCGGATGTGCCGGGAAATGCAGGGTTTGGGCGGCGGAAGCGGGGCTCCTTCAATGTGGGCCATCCCCCTGACCTTCCCCCGACACGCCCCCGAATGTTTTTTTTTTTTAAGTTCTAAAACACAACAAGAACCTTACATATTTTGTATTACTGGAGTTGTATAGACCTGCAGAATACAGATAACACATTTATTATACTGAAGAGTGAACACCATAAAAACAAAACCAATAGGGCAAGTATGTTTTATATCACATTTCACTACACTTAGAATATTTTTTTTCCATTTCCCAGTGCATTTTAAGGGGAGGTTAAAGCCACCATTAAAAAGGAGGTCCTGTACTGCAAATAAAAAGCCTCCAAGTCTATGTAGCTGGAAAAAAGTTATGGTGTTTGGAAGGCGGGAAGGAAAAAAAATAAAAGCCATGTTATTATGACTGCACAACATGAAGGGGTTGAACTTGTTCCTATCCCTAAAAATTATACACAATTTCTAAAAACAAACTTCTTCATAAATACTTATTAATTTCTATCTCTTTTGCAGACTATCTGAAAAAAGTAACTACTTTTCCCTTCACCTACTCTATTCAGCCATGAACTGGCCTCATATATAAAACCTCGGCATATATTTTCATTAAAAATTAATTATCATTCAATGGTCAGTGATGCGTAATATGTTGCTTTATAAATGAAGTATAATAATAAGCTAAAAAATGTATCATAAATTAAACATATGGGGCAACATGTATGAATCTCGCCACGTCGGAGCGCATGTTTTCGCCAGTTTTTCGGCGAAATTTGCGCCTCATGTCGGTGCCGAGGTGCGCTCATACATGCGGTGTAAAGTCCGCCCTCGCCAGTGTTTGAGGCGCAGTGCGGGACTTAGGCGCAGTGCAGGACTGCGCCTAAGATTCGCCGCCCGAGGTAGTGCACTCATACATGTGGTGAAAAGTCCGCCGTGCCTCGCCAGTGTGTGGGGTGCAGTGCGGGGACTTAGGCGCAGTGCGGGGCTGTGCCTAATATTCGCCGTCCAAGGAGGTGCGCTCATACATGCGGTGTAAAGTCCACCGCGCCTCGCCAGTGTGTGGGGCGCAGTGCGGGACTTAAGCGCAGAAGGGACTGCGCCGAACATGTATTCCGATTCGAGACAGGATGGAAAACTGCGAAAAATCATTAAACATGTCCATGCGGCATGGAGTATGAATCAAAAAAATCAACTTTATTAGGTGTTAAACATTCTCTGCTCAAACCTACTAAATAATAACAAATAAATCACTTTCCAAAAATCTAGAACGGCGCTACATCGGAATTTTGGGAAATATTGGAAATGCGGGAAATACGTAATTAAAATTCTTAAGCTCTTTTTCATTGGTCGTTCAGAAACCAGCCAATCAGAATAGAGCTACAGTGAACCTTATAAACCTATGGAGAAGTATTGACCAATCAAAATCAAAGGGGGACGTTCCAAAATACATAAAACCAGAAAAGAGCTGATTGGTTTGACTAGCGGGGCTTGGAAATCCTGGCCAATCAGAATAGGAGCGACAGGGACCAATTATAACCTATGGAGAAGTATTGACCAATCAAATTCAAAGGCGGGACGTTCAAAATACAGTAAAAAGCAGAAAAGGCTGATTGGTTGAACTAGTGGGGGCTTGGCTATCCCGGCCCCAATCAAGCGCAGCTATTTTCCCTCCAATTGTAGTCAACTCGAGAGTTCGGGGCAATGAAATCTCAGCGCGTGAGGCGCATGGATTTTAGTAAATAAATCGTTTTTTATTATGTAAAACATTCTCTGTAAAAGAGCTGAAACCTTCTATAACATACATAAATAAAATCCCTAACATCGCGTTTCGCTGAGACCGACGCAACATCGGGAATTGGGATATTTGAAATTGCCGGGAAATACAGTAATTCAAACTCTTTAAGCTCTTCTCATTGGTCGGCAGAAACCAATCACAACCAATCACAAACAGAGCTCGCTCTGCATTTCTTTTCCCCATAGAACTCTATGAGAAGGTAGCTCAGCCGCTGATTGGCTAAGCTGAACGAGCCCCTTTCCCCCAACCAATCACAGTACTAGGATATTTCCCATAGACCCGTAATAACTTTTGGGGGCCCTTCTATCGCGCCCTTCTTTCTCCATCAAAATAGACGCATACATATGATTGGTGGATTCATATTTGCCGCCCGGGCTAAACAATCAGCTCTTTTCTGCCTTTTTACTGTATTTTGAACTGTCCCGCCTTTGAATTTGATTGGTCAATAATTCCCCATAGCTTATAATGTCTCACTGTCGCTCCTATTCTGATTGGCTGTTTTTTGCCGACCAATGAGAAGTGCTTAAAGAATTTGAATTACTGTATTTCCCGGCAATTCTCTATATCCCAATTCCTAATGTAGCGCCTGTCTCGGCGACAAACGCGTTGTTAGGGATTTGAGTGATTTATGTTTTTAGAAGGTTTCAGCTCTTTTTCAGATAATATTTTACACCTAATAAAAATGATTTTTTTAATCATACTCCATGCCACACGGCGCTGAGAGACGAGATTTCATTACCCCGATCTGGCCATAGACTACAATGGGACAAGTAGCTTGCGCTCTGATTGGCCGTCATAGCCTAGCCCCCGCTAGCTCAACCAATCAGCTCTTTTCTGCATTTTTACTGTATTTTGAACTGTCCCGCCTTTGAATTTGATTGGTCAATACTTCTCCATAGGTTATAATCGGTCACTGTCGCTCCTATTCTGATTGGCTGGTTTCGGCCAACCAATGAGAAGAGGTTACAGAATTTGAATTACTGTATTTCCCGGCAATTTCCAATATCCTAATTCTTGATGTTGCGCCGTTCTAGATTTTTGGAAAGTTATTTTTTTTAATGTTTTTTTTTTTTAGGTTTGAGCTCTTTTTCTGAAAATGTTTTACACCTAATAAAAGCGATTTTTTTGGAATCATACTCCATGCCGCACGGAGCTGAGAACCGAGATTTCTGTTGCGATTTTCTATATGTTTCCTCTCATGTTACATTCTCGCTTCACTTTGCCTCCGCCGGATCATTTAGACCAGAATCAACCAGGTCTGCCTGTCAGAGCTGGCGAGCGCTGCAATGCACCGCACTTTTCCGACCCGCGATCGTACATGCCTCAGAGTTTTCGAACGCGGCGCGTCCCGCCCCGGAACGCCCACACCGCGCCCATTACACGCCACGTCATGTTCTGCGCATCCGAAAGTGTCAAAGGCTGCGCCTAACATCGCATCCCCGCTTTCGACAGCGGATTCGGGCCGGTGAGGCGCAGGATACGCCAGAAATCGGGTGCAAATCCCGATCATACATGTCGCCCATGATGTTAGACACGATAATAAATGACATGACATAGGGCTTCCGGTTCCGGCGCGCACAGAGGCAGTCGCATGGAGTAGGAGCTCCGGCCACAACCCGCCGAAATCAGCGCTCCCCCTCCGATCGCACCCCAAATCGCGGCGCTTGTAAGTGCCACACAAAGTCCTCGCCTCCGATACCGGGACCGGGGATCTACAAGGCAGCAGGGAGGTCGCGGTCACATCCCGGCACACCAGCAGCGCACATGGCCACGGGCAAGATGGCGCCCGACATGCCGCGCTCCACCAGAAGCGGACGAGCGCTCGCCCAGACTCCGACCCCACAGACATCCCGGGCGGCTGATTCGAGGGAGGAGGAGGAGACAGCGGCCGATACTGCACCCCAGATCCAGCAGATGGACGGGACCTGCACAAATCAAGTAAGGCCGCGACATGCAGGGCAGGCACAGCAGCCAGACATGGAGGGGACACATCAGTTAACCCTGCCTGAGGAGGGGGGGAAGCAGAGGAGTCTCAGTAAGTCCTTGAATATGGGGACACTGATGAGCTACAGAGTAGAATTACCTGGGAAGCAACCCCAATGCAGCAACGTACTCCCAGAGTCCCAAAAGGGAACCTGTCACACATCTCGGCCCAGCAGCCGGCCTCATGCATCACCAGCCACAAACTCCTTCACCTGAGAGAGAGGACGATCCTAAGATTCCAGGGGTGAATGATGAATGTGAAGAGCAGGTACCGGGACTGGCCATGTCTTGTAAAGCTATGGCCATAGCGGTGGCGAAATTAATAGCGCTGGAGCTTATGGCTTCCTTGGAGGTAGCGGTTACAAAAACAGTGTCTGAGGCGGTCACGACAGCTTTATCCACTATTAAATCTGATGTTGATCAACATACTGCTCAAATAGCGGATTTGGAGGAGAGAACAAATGGAGTTGAGGATGACCTGTTAGTTGTGAGGAGCTCCATGGAGAGACTTCTTAAGAGAACGGACTATCTGGAGAACAAGGTCGAAGACCTAGAGAATAGGTCCCGCAGAAATAATGTACGATTTATTGGACTGAGTGAGGACATCCCGCAAAGTGTACTGCCTAAACTGTGTTCAGAGGAAATCCCCAGATCCTTGGGTCTAGAGAAATATCTTCGAGTAGAGAGAGCGCATAGGATAGGCCCTCCACGTCCTCCAAACAAAGATGGTACACTTCCGCCGCCGCGAGCGGTCATAGTCCGATATCTTGATTATGCAGAGAAAACAACATTACTGCAAGCATATCGTTCTAAAGGGAATTCCTGCATGTTTAAGGGACAGAAACTACTCCTCTTTGCAGACTACTCGGCAGAAGTGTCCCGGAAAAGGAGACTGTTCTCCTCAGTATGTTCCACATTAGCAAAGAAGCAGATACGATTTAACTTGCAGTACCCAGCTGTATTAAAAATCATGCCAGATCAGGGATCTCCAGTTTTCTGTCAAACATCGGAAGAGGCTGAGAAAGTTCTAGAGGAACTGACTGGTAGCAAGGGAGCTTCAGGTCAGCAAAAGGGCTCGGAAAATATTGAGCTCAGCCAGAGAGACCTTCGAAGATTTGCTAGAGGGAGCCAGAGTACCAGTAATGCGAGAGACTCATCCTCATGGAAACTATACCGCTCGCCAAGAAAGAGATGAGAGTCTTACTTTAAAGGACTCAGTGTCAGTGATGTTATTGTAGTACGTGGCGCTTCTTAGGCCTATCTCTGCCCATTACATATAGGAAAGAGTCTTTGGGCTTATACGATATCAGGGAGTTATGATTGTTGCTTTTAGGTTAATGTAGGGGTTAGAAGGGATGGGGTTGCCGATCCATTGTGCCCGATATAATTTTTGTCAAGGGATATTACATAAGTGTTCCTAAATCTAATGTACACCGTTCACTAGGGAAGGGGAGGGGGGCGGGAAGATATTACGATTTTGCAGTAGGATGGTGTGTTGGTTTATTAGCATACTGCATGGCGGGAGGAAGAGCGGAGCAAAGAGAACAAAGGGTGAGGTTAGAGAATTTTGCCTCACTTATGATAGTGCGAAAAAAGAGAAGCCTACAGGAAAGAGAAAAAATTCTGTGAGAAGTTGGGGTGGTTTTATTGGTTGGGAAGGGAGGACGGGGGGGGGGCGTGGGTGGACCGGTACTATTTCTCTCTGGTTGTCTTAGTTCTAGGATCCTGGGATAAGGGTTGAATATGAGGATTGTATCCTGGAACGTGAAGGGTTTGCGTTCTCCCCAAAAGAGGATGCTCATTTTGAGACATTTGAAAAGATTGAAAGTGGACTTGGCCTTGTTACAAGAGACTCATCTAGAGGAGAAAGACTTCTTCCGTTTAAAAAAATTATGGGTGGGAGTGGTGAAAGGCTCGTCAGCAGTAGAGGGAAAGGCTGGGGTACTCGTTTTGATACATGAGAATTCTCCTTGTAAGGTAACAGAGTGGGATACGGACAAAAAGGGCAGATATATCAGTATGAGAGTTGAATCTCCGGCAGGGTCCTTTAATTTGATAAATGTTTACGCCCCGAACAGCCCAGATAAAAAAAATTTTGGGGATTTGGAATCTAAACTGGTTCAAATGGAGGAAGATGGGATCTTGGTTGGAGGGGATTTTAACTGTGTTATGCATAACATAGAGGATAGGAAGAAGCCGGGGGGTATTGGTAACGGGCAGGATAGGAGGAAAAGCCCGCTTTGCAAAATGACCGAAAATACAGGCCTGTTGGATACCTGGAGAGGGTTGAATCCAGCAGAAAGAGAATACACTCATTACTCACACGCACACAAATCATGGTCCAGGCTGGACTATTTCCTGGCTAATAACAAGATGGCAGGGAGGGTGGAGTCAGTAACAATTGGAGATTTGGTGATCTCGGATCACTCACCAGTCATTATCTCTTTGCAAGAGAATTTTCCCAGAGGCTCAGACATAAGTTGGAAACTACCTACATCTCTTATGGGGGATGACCAGTTTAAAATCTTTTAAACCAATGGTGGGAGGAGTATGCAAAAGACAATGAGGCTCACATGGACTCCCCTGTTCTATTCTGGGAGGCGGGAAAGGCAGTACTAAGGGGCAGAATCATGGCTTATATGGCAGCCAAAAAAAGATCCTTGAAAAAATCCTTCGATAGGACTAGTACAGCTCTGAGAAGGGCATATACCACTTTCCTTTTGGACCCATCGGATACCAATAAGGAAAAGTGGATTTCGACGAGGGATGCCTTTTGAATGTCAAGAGAGAAGGGCAGAATCTTTGTATTACGATCAATTTAGAGTCTCCCTTTTCAAGTTTGGGAACAAGTCTGGGAAGTTATTGGCCAATTTAGCCAAGGGGAAGAGGGGGGCGACGACTATCATGGGCCTCAAAGCCAAAACGGGGGAGGTGGTGAAAGAGCCGAAAAAAGTGAATGATATACTGAGAGACTACTATTTAGATCTTTATACACAGTCGTCCTTTGATATGGATAGAGGGAGGGAGTTTCTGCAAGGGATCGATATGCCCGTCCTTTCAGAGCAGGATAGGGACTTCCTAAATGCAGAGGTTGAGGAGGAAGAATTAGACGCTGTTATAAAAAGTCTCCCTCCGAACAAGGCTCCGGGACTGGACAAATTGCCAGGGGAGTTCTATAAAATTTTGAAGGGATCCTGCATGGGTACCCTGAGGTGTGTATTTGGGGAGATTATCAAAAAGAAAACCATGCTACCGTCAGGGGATACAGCGTACATAAAAGTACTGCACAAGAAGGGGAAAGATCCGACTGCTCCGGAGTCGTACCGCCCAATATCCCTGATCAACCAGGATGTTAAACTCTTCTCTAAAGTCCTGGCGAACCGGCTCGGAGTTTTGCTGCCAAAATTAATAGGGGATCATCAAATGGGTTTCATCCAGGGGCGATCAGGAGTTAAGAACATTAGGACGGTTCTCTCAGTTTTAGAATATGTAGAAAAAGATAAATTAGGGACGCATACCCCAGCACTTTTAACGATCGACGCTGAGAAAGCGTTCGATAATGTGAATTGGAAATGGCTAGACTTAGTTTTAGATAAAATAGGGGTTAAGGGTTTGTTCCGTGACTATCTGGAGGCCATGTATAGGACGCCACAGGCAAGGGTAATTACCCCAGGGTTTCTTTCCCCTCCAATATATCTGCAAAAAGGGACGAGACAAGGATGTCCGTTGTCGCCTCTCCTTTTCAACATCGCATTAGAACCCCTGGCGGTGCATCTAATTAACTCCTCAATATACCAGGGGATAAAGCTTGGAAAGATTGAGAATAAGTTGGTTTGCTTCGCGGACGATTTATTAATGTTTCTGAGCAACCCCAAAGATCAAGTAGAAAAGATTATGAGGACACTGGATGACTTTGGGGAATTCTCTGGCTTCCGGGTAAACAAGAGTAAGTGCCAATTGCTACAGCTGGGTTCAAGATCTGAGACTCTACAGAGGAACTCGGGGGTAGAGGTGGTAGCGTCACACATGACCTATCTAGGAATAAAAATAGGATTTAGGTCGGCCAGGCTTTATAACCTTAATTATCTACCACTGTTCACAAAAATCCGAACAGAACTGGGTAAATGGATGAAGCTTCCACTTTCTATTATGGGGCGTATTCAACTCATTAAGATTAGTGTTGAGCGATTTATATCGACAAAGTTGAAATCGGCAAGGTTTTTATGGTGTTCGAAATTTCCAGATCATGCGATAATTAAGGTTAAAATCTGTGCATCATCTATTAAGATCGCGCCTTTTTCGGCGCTTCCTGTAATTTTGGCGGCCAGCAAATCAGATTACAGAATAGAGCAGGGTGAGATGTGTGTGCGACGTCATGACTGGGATGTGTATGGTTGCGATTGGCTGGAAAAATCACATGACCTCGTTTTACATAGAACAGCGTTTCCTGTTTCAGCCTCAGTGTCTCTCAGCGTCTCATAGGGATAGGACCTGCGCTCTGCCTGTGGCCAAACAGCTCAGCGAAATTAGTCTATTTCTGCAAAGAGAAACCTCTACTATTAGCTGTGATCCTTCCAATTTAGTTAGATTAGAGATTGAAGATTTTATGTAGTTAGCTAGAGAATTTTAAAGCATCTACCGCTGTAAATTCACGGCGGGGGGACCAGGAGGGGGGGCCCCGCGGGCGAACACAGACAAGCTATATCTATAAAGAACACTGGATAAAGTTCACCAAGACTTAGTGTAGACATTGTAGTGGAATATCTTTATTATTAACAGTTTGCTATTGAAATATTTCCTGGATATTGTGAAGAATGAACTTATATTGGATAAACATCATTTCTAGTAACTGCAGGTCTCTTTGTTAGCTGCAAAACTCCACTTTTATTATCAGTATACATTTCAGATAGGTGTTCAATTTTACCCATTACACCTGTGACTGTTGATATATCCACCTTGCACTTAAAGGGGTTGTCTCGCTACAAAGAATAGCTTTCAAATTGTAGGGAACACAAAATAAAGACATTTTCCAAATATATTGCATTGTTCCTCTGTTTTCCCTAAAGAGATACAAGTGAATTTATTACCTCCATGGCTATTTCAGTTCCCTCAGTAACCAACCTGTAAACAAATCTCCTGGGGCTGTTTGTTCAATGAGATAACAGAGAGTGAGTCATCACACAGGTCAGCAGTGTCAGTCAGTGTCCTGTGCTGCCAGACAGTAAAAAGCTTGATTTATCTCAAGTAAACAGCTCTGTAATTAGGGCTTTTGTTTTGGGGATCAGATAAGAAGTCCTTTGAGTAGTTTGAGAAGCTAATCTAATCTAATTAGCATCTGAAAGCACAGCATAGCTGTACAAGCAAGGAGTTTATGCAAATTAGTCTGAACCAGGAAGTGACAGAATTTCTTTCATGCATTCTTTGAAACCCTGTGGGGAGACAACTCCTTTAAATTACAAACCAGCAATCTTGTAGTCAGCACAGGTTGTTTGTTGCCAAAAATACCGTGTATCGTACGAAAACATCACAGTTCCGTGTTTTTTGACTTTTGCGCACCCAGCACTGTTCATTGACGCAGCATCTACGTAAATCTTAAAACAGCAATTCTATATTCACCACAGGTGAATTGAAAGGTGCAAAAAATACCGTTTATTATATCAAAACATAACAGTTACGTGTTTTATTACTTTTGCGCACCCAGCACTGTTCATTGACGCAGCATCTACGTAAATCTTAAAACAGCAATTCTATATTCACCACAGGTGAATTGAAAGGTGCAAAAAAATACCGTTTATTATATCAAAACATAACAGTTACGTGTTTTTTGACTTTTGCACACCAAGCACTGTTCATTGACGCAGCATCTACGTAAATCTTAAAACAGCAATTCTATATTCACCACAGGTGAATTGAAAGGTGCAAAAAATACCGTTTATTATATCAAAACATAACAGTTACGTGTTTTATTACTTTTGCGCACCCAGCACTGTTCATTGACGCAGCATCTACGTAAATCTTAAAACAGCAATTCTATATTCACCACAGGTGAATTGAAAGGTGCAAAAAATACCGTTTATTATATCAAAACATAACAGTTACGTGTTTTTTGACTTTTGCACACCCAGCACTGTTCATTGACGCAGCATCTACGTAAATCTTAAAACAGCAATTCTATATTCACCACAGGTGAATTGAAAGGTGCAAAAATACCGTTTACTATATCAAAAACAAAACAGATACGTGTTTTTTGATTTTTCCCCAGTCCAGATTTGTTGTTAGACCCCCTTGCAGTTAAAGTTAAAACCGAAATTTTTTTTTTGATTGGGGGTTTTGAGAATAGCTGTGTTTGCCGTTTTTAAAAGAGTTTCCAAAAAACTTTTCCTCTTTCAAATTTTTAATTTTGAACATGGGGAAATGCAGGTGGTAAGCGAGCAAAAGGGGGGTGCACATGTAGGTGGGTAGAGGAAGGTGCCCCTTCCCAGTGTCGGACAACAGCTCCCAGGGATGTCATTGCAGGCGTGGGCCCTGTCATCGCTGGGTCAGGGCCTGTAAATTAAGTAACGAAAAATGTCCCCCAATTGTCCTTCAGGGGTTTAAAATGAAACCTGCATCTAGCAGTTTCCCCCCTGCCCTCGCAGTCGGCCACAAATGTCGCATCGCTCTCAGCATTCCAACATGAAGCAGCCAAAATGTAATCGTTTACCCACCAGGGGGGTAACCCTTTGTCTAAAGACTCTTTATAAAAAAAGGGGTTTGGGGGCAGAAGGTTTTAAAAGTCAAGAGGATGATTTATTTCTGCTTGACCCCCTTTTAGATCCCATAAAGGGGGGTGAACATGCCGGTCAATGGGCCCCAAAACCCCGGGCGGTCGGGAAAAACGCCTTGCAGTGCCCTTGCTTGTAGCCGCAGCTTCTGGATGCGAAAGTGGGACGCCCAAGTCCCTGTGTTGATGTGATGATGATGACGAATTCGGATCCACCCCTGGTCTTTTCCGCAAAAATTTGCTTGCGAGGCTTCATCATGGACGAGGAGGGGACGTTGGGGGTAGTGTCAATAGGGTTTTCCCCCAAAAAAAGGGAGAGGGCGTCGCAGAAGCCCGTGTATTTTTCCCCCAGCCCGGTCAGGAAAACCCCCCGCTCCCGTTTTCCCCGTAAAAAAAGGTCCAGGACCCCCAACCGGGTTCTTTGAGAAAGGCCTTGATTCCCCCGCGATGTTTCCCGCTTTCCCGGAAAAGCTAGGGGAAAAGAACCTTAAGGGGTTTAAACCCACCCCAAACATGTTAGTCACAGAGCGAATGCATGAGTTGAAATGGAGGGAAACTTGGCAAAAAAAAGGCCAGGCGACGCGGGCTCCAACCACGTCACCCTTTGTCTCCGCCCCTTTCCCCTCCGCCCCCCAAGGTTCTCGCTCCCCATGTCTCTCAGGTCATGATCAGGGATCCCCTCTGCTTCAGCCCAAACGTCGCCCGAGTCCCCAGCACCCAGAAAACCCTTTCCTACCCTTTCCTTCGCGTTTGACGCCCCTGCACGCCGTCGCGGCCGTCTACAGCCGCCTTCTGTTTTCCCGGGTTTGGGAGCAGAAGAAAATTTTAAACCCAAAAAACCCCCCAAACCCAAAAACCCTTTGATGGGCTTCCAGGCTTTTTGGTTGGAAATGTTGGCCTTTTCCTCTTTGGGCCATTTTTTTCCCTTTTCCCTGCCGCCCCAAAAAAACAGTGACGAGCAGGCTTTTCTTTGCCAGAAAAGCGTCCTCCCCTGGCCCCACGTGTCATCTAAATTTCAAGGGGTTTTGTTGATCGGGTGCCCGGGAAAAGTCCATTCACACCGAACATGGACTAGAAAGCAGGCCAGGCCCGCTTATCTCTGTGACAGCCCCGGGGTGAGCTGGGTGGATGTTTGGGGGTGGGGGGTGGTCTCAGGCTCGGCGCAAGCTCTTCAAACCGCAGGGTGGTGCGGGCTCTTTCCCCAGGCCCTCTGGTGGCATCCGTCCCCGAGACACCGGGCCGTTTAAAATTAATTGCCTTGGAGCCGTCACGCACAGGTCAGGAGCTGTGGACGGTTTAAAGAACGAGACAGCGCGGGCTGGGTGCAAAAACCCTTGTCCCAGGCAAGGTGGTATGCGTTAACGGGCGAAATTGTGGCCCCCCTTAAGATCGGTAGGGGAGCAAACCCCTTCTTGGACATGCATGAACCTTGTGCCCAAAAATTTTCAAAAGACTACCCGGGTCTGGACTCCCTGTAAAAGAAGGCTAAAGGTCTGAGTTGCACTTCCCCCGTTCGCACCTGCTTCGTCCCCCCCGGCTGGTTGCAGCGTCGCTCGGCCTCCCCGTAACCGTCTCTTTTGACGGGCAAACGGGGGAATTTCCCACCCTCCACATGCTCCAGGATTGGGCAGCAGGCAAGCCATTATGCGTCGAAGTGAAAAAGGGCCTGACAAGCAGCGGTACGGATCGGGGGTTGAACCACCGAGGTGGAGGAGGTGAAGAGCTCTGCCCCATTTTCCCATTTTTTGAAAAAACCCACCAAAATGGTCAGTGGGACAAGCCCTTGTCGCATGAGCATTGTGGTGATTTATTTTGGGAAACGATCGTTGGCACTCTGAAAAAAAGGTCCCGCCGCGACGGAGGGGAGAGGGGAACAGATGGGGGAACGGGCCTTTTCTATTAAATCACAAGGCCGACAGTTTAAAATTTTCATCGGTCTTCTTAGGCAGGGGTTTTGGGGTCCAGAGCTAGTGAAGGTGGCGCATCGCTTCGGGGGTGCTATCTCAGGAAGTCGGGGCTGTGTTGAAGCTGTGGGAGGCGGGGAGGAAGAGAGGTATTCCTAGACCCCGAGTTCCCGAGTCCCTGCCGGGGAAAGGGGTTTGGCGCAAATTTGAGGCGGAGGGGGATGAGGAAGATAGTTTGCTAGCCCCCCTCGCCCCAGGGTTTGGGAAAATCAAGGCTCCATTCTAAATGAGTGTTGGAGTCCTTTTCCTCCAACATGATCCTGCTTAAAGGCCATCAAAATGAACAACATTTACGGGTGGCCACCCCCCTGGATCCCCGGTACAAAAAAAAAATGCACTTTCCTTCCACCCCCCAAAAAGAGAGTAAAAAGCAGGAAATGGAGACCTTGTGATTGTAATGGGGACATCTGTTGGTCTGCTTCAGTTCCCCAAATGTCCGGTGGAAGACTCAGGAGTGGGGCAGCATAGGTGCCAAATAGGCGTAGCGGCAGCAGCAGGCAAGGTGGCAGAAGCCTAATGGGGGACCTTGGCAATCTTTGTTTACCACCCCAAACACATGCAATGCAGGGACCACCAAACCCGAGACAGCTTAAAATCATGGGCACGACTATTTTGGGTTTAACACCCATGGTTTTTTCATGTGTTCCGGACAGTAGACTTTGGGTACCAAATGGACAAATGGGGCCCAGCTGGCTGTCCGCCAGAGGTTTGTCCCGAGCAGCCAGGTCTTTTGAGTGGACCTTCGACAGTGGGGGAGTATTACAGCAAAACGATCGGCTTTCCCCAGATAATGTGGATCGTTTGACTTTTTTAAAATTTTAATCAGGTGGATCTCTGTTTAGTTGTGGCCCAATTGCCGAGGTCCCGATTAGGGTTGCAGTTACTTCACATTCTTTTCAAACAGAATGGTCCTCTTGAAAAAATTTTTTTTTAAAATGATCATTTCTTATGCAATTTTTTTTCTCTTTTCCAAAACAGTTCATTTTTGGTTTTGCTGTGAGGGACTGTAAAAGACGCAAGGTTTATCAACACCCTTTCCTTTTTTCATTTTATCTTAAGAGTTTTCGCTTGTCAATGGTTTTGAGGTAGTTTTGTGAGATTCAGCATTTAAACTGGCCCTTTTGGAAAAAGAAATGTGTTTAAGTGGCTTTCTCCCTCCAAATTTTTAATGTGGGGAGAAGTATATTTATAATTTTTTGGGGTCTGTAGCTGTGAGATTTTCAGCATAATCGGTCCTTTGTAACAGAAATGGGCTTCTAAGTGGCATTTCTCCCTCACAATTTTTAATATGGGGGAGAAGTATTTTTATAATTTTTTGGGTAAAACGCTTTGAAATGCAGCAATATAAGGTCCTATTATAAAAAAAAGTTGTTTCTAAAAGACATTTGTTTTCACAATTGACAAAATGGCTTAAGGGTCTGCTTTTTAAATTTTTGGGGGGATTTTGCTGGACATGAGCTATTACAGGTCCTTTTCTAAAAAAGTTGTTTCTAACAGCATTTGTTTTCACAATTGACAAAATGGCTCAAGGGTCATGCTTTGAATTTTTGGGGGCATTTTGCTGTGACATGCAGCTAACTACAGGGTTTTTTCTAAAAAATGTTGTTTCTAAAAAGACTTTGTTCTTCCAAAATTTACAAAGGGCTCAAGGGTCATGCTTTGAATTTTTGGGGGCATTTTGTGTGACATGCAGCATACTACAGGTCCTATTCTAAAAAATGTTTTTCTAACAGAATTTGTTCTTCCCAATTTCAAGAGTGGCTCAAGGGTGATGGTGCTGTCAGAAAAAGGAATAGGTAGGAACTGTTAATGGAAATATTGCAAAATTATTGTTTTTTTCAAAATCTTTAAATTGTATCATTCCCGTATTGGAAACCATTTAATACAAAGAAAAAAAGGAAACAAAGAATGTGGGATTCCTCCATTTTAAAAATGTGTTTTTAGAATTAACTATAAAAAACTTGAGTCAAAATAGCTGTTAAAAAAAAATTCCCCTTTAATTGTACAAGGGAGGGACAGAAAAACTTGACCCGTGTTTGGTTATTTAGAGGCATGGAGTATGGAGCCGGGCGAGAAAAAAAGTACAGGACCCTTTCCTCCAGCACGTTGAGTAAAAAGAGAAAAAGGGAAAGCCAAGATAAAGGGCACCTGGGTGTAACAGGGCGTTAACCACCGTATTTCCCAAATGAAGCTCAAATTTGGGCTCAATATAGGAGGGGCAAGCGCTACCAGGATTGACTGTGTAAGAGGAAGGTGGAGTTCTTTTTACACTTTCGTTCCCCATTGCTTCAGCCGCAGTTTTTGTTGTGCATATCAGGGGATTTTAAACTGGTGTAATAGATGACGGGCCAGCCGGGCTTTTACCGCACCCCTGTAACTCCGGCCCCGGTATGCTGTGGCCCGGACAGGTTAGTCAATGTCCCGTGAAAAAATAAAATGGTGGTTGAAGATCCCTTTTTCCCGGATTTTTTAAAGTGGGGGGCTGAGGGTTTGGGGGTCTGCTGTGGCCCGGGAAAGGGTTTGTAATGTCCAGTTAATAAAAAAGGCGGTTGAAAGCTCCCCTTTTCCCCGGATTTTTTAAATGTGGGGGGAGAGGTTTGGGGGTCATGCTGCATTTCCCGGGCAGGGAAATTTAATGTCCCCAAATTTAAGTAACAGATGGTTCAAAACTTTTCTGCTTCTGGACTTTTTAATTTGTGGGGGGAAGCAGGTTTTTAAAGGGGCAGGTGTGGGAAAGACAGGGTTGTAAAAGGTTGTGAATTTTTTTTGTGACTTTTTTAAATAAGGGTTGCTAAGATGTAGCACGTATCCATTTGATGTTGTGGGTGTTAATTTAGCTTTCCCGCCCTTTTTTGGGTGAAAAAAATGAAGGTGTTGTTGCTCTCCCTAGACTTTAATGTCATTTCGCATAATCGATGCTCATATCGAAAAACCTTATCGATAGCGGCCGACTTCGACTATCGATCGATTCGATGCCAAAGCAATCGTCAACACTATTAAAATGGTTGTTTGAGGTTGCTCTACCCACTCCAAAATATCCCGGTTTTGCTTAAACACAGTGATATAAATTCCCTCAGGGCTTCCTTTACCAAATGTATATGGAAAGGCAAACAACCAAGGATAGGTTATAAAAAGCTGACGAGCACGCGGGGACAGGGGGGCGCGCAACTTCCAGACATTAGGATATACAATCTTGCGGCTATGTGGCGACACATTAGGGATTGGCTTTCGGGTTCTAACTTTTTTTCCAACATCACTCTGGAGTCCCAACTGGCAGCTCCTCTCTCTTTAACTGCTCTGATTCACCTCCCGTACAAAGATCATCCATCGAAGGTCAAGCAGAGCATAATCTTAAGGGACACACTGGCAACATGGAGACATGTCCGAAAGATATTTGGGAGGCCGACGAGAATCTCACCTTTATTTCCGTTGTGGGAAACTCCTTCATTTCGATCAGGAATGGAGAATGTTTTGTTCCAAAAATGGAAAGATATAGGCATTACACATCTAAGGGATATCATTGCACAGCAGGAAGGGATACTGATTACCTGGGATCAGGTGAAGGAGACGTATGGATTGGGACACCAACAGGCGTTTCAATATTTGCAAATTAAAAGTTTCTGTAAGGTTTACAGTAGCCAATTTAAGTGCTATAAGAGAAACAGAAGATTTTCGGGAGCTATGTAAAATTGAGGGGTCCAGGGGTATACTGTCTCAGATATATGGTGTTATCCATAGGGTCGATACAAGGGAGACAGGACAGACTATGTTTAAAACGTGGGAGACCAAATTACAGGACGTTGATCTTACTCTGAAGATTTTGAAGGGTTTGGAAGTAGTGAGGAAGGCGACGGTCAATGTGCAGTGGAGGGAGATCCTATTCAGAATTGCCCATCGGGCTATATATGCATTTAATATTCCTTACAAAACAGACTCTGAATATCTGACAGCATTTTCCAAAGTGTGGTTTGGACATAGCAGATTTGCTTCACTGTCTCTGGTCGTGTCCAGAGATCGAGCGTCTGTGGCGGTCGGTAATAGGAGTGATTAGGGACATTTGGAATATCAAGATCCCATAGATACCCCAGAGTCTTTTTATTTCATTTTAGTTAGGGAATCCAGTAAGGAAGACTCGAGGGAAATCTTGGTGACGGACAAAGGGCTACATGTGATGCTGTTAGCAGTAAAACGCTGCATTTTAAGACACTGGATTTAAATCCTCGGTCCCGGATGGTGTCAGAATGATTGATTGCCTTAGAGGGCATGTCTTAGAAAATTGGCAGCAGAAAGGGACAAGGACAGGTGGTAAAGACCTTTTTAACAAAATGGAAGCCTTAATATTTGTAGCAACGTTTAATGATAGGAAATAAGGAAATGATTTGGAGTCCTTTAAAACACCAGGGTACTCTGTGCAGGCACAACTTACGGGTACATGAGGACGACTAGTTATAGCACTAGAGGTTAAGGGGAAAAATACGGTGGGGGCTAAGGTTCCAGTTGAGGGGGGGGGGAGGGGATTTGGTTTAAGGGGGAGAAAAATGACAAAAACCAGAAGCTAATGCTGTTTCATAGTTACTCGTAATAAATTGTGGTAATGTTACAATTTGTACAAAATGTACCTTAGATGTGCAATTCCATTGTCTTGTTATGCTTCTGTGCAATAAAAATGTTTGAAAAAAAAAAATGACATGACATAAATAATAGTGTGATTATTTACTGCTGGTACTGGTAATTATTACTCTACTTATTAATTATTAAAACAACAGATAAAATGTGCAAATCTTTAAAAATATTTAAACCATTTTACTTCTATTTTCCTAAGTGAACCTGTATGATGGCAAAATATGTAGCCATGGCAACTGATAATTTGTACTCACTTGAAGCAATTTATACAAATAATGTATATAAGGGCTGCTGCTATTCTGAATCTTTCCATGAACACTAGAATGGTCTACATATGACAAAAAATAATGTTTACCAAAATTCAGTTTAACATATATACTGCATCTATACTGAGAATATGAAATGATATTTTAAGGTAGCATATTTACAATGCAAAGACTGAGTTATAGCACTGCAACCTGGGCTAACCTAAACAATATTAAAACTTACCTGCTAGTTATTTTATCCAGTTCTTGCTTTTTAGATACTTTTTGGCTCCGCTCCATTAAGATGGCTGTGTCCTGTGACAACAGTTTAGCTACAATAACTACAAATATTTACACCTGAAAATATAGAAGTTATCACTCAAAATAACTCAATTAAAGATATTTTATAATTTAACAGGATAAAAACAATAATCACACTAGAAACTTAATTGGAGGAATGAAAACTACAAAAGAAGGTGGGAGGCAGACAATACAAATAAATTCCTAAATGATGCATACAGTCCTGTAATGTACAGTATACAAAACTTGCGAAGAGAGTTGATGTGGCAAACCAGGACCAAAACCCATTTAAAATGAAAAAAATCATTAGTATCCTTTATAAAAACATCACCGATCCAAATAATGGCATCTCCCCAAAAGAAAAAGAAGTGCCCAATGCAAGGCCTACGTGTTTCGGGCGCAAAACGCCTTTAGTCTTAGCAACATACACCTTTACAAACAACCTTTATATATGATATCAAATCACTTAAAAAATTCTTACCTGCGTTGCGCTGAGCGAGCACGCTAATCCAACTTCCAGCAATCGTGATGTGGTCCGGAACTAAGTCACGGACTTGCGCATTGATGAGTAAAATGCTAGTTCGGCTACTGGCAACCTCCGATACTGACGTGCGCATTAGAAAGGCAGAAAAACCTGCAAAATTAAGCAGATTGTGCCAGGTTTTTTTAAATGTGGTTCAAAATAATGCAGAACTTGTCAATTTGCCATTAAAACTAGGGAATTTTATAATAGTGATAATACTCGCAAGTTTGTAAATAAACAATTTATTAATTGTATTTCCCAGTTTGTGGTTTATTTAGCCATGTGTAATAAGTGTCAGTTATACTATGTGGGAAGTACAACTTGTAAATTAAAAACAAGATTTCTTGAACATGTCAATGACATAACCAGTACTGCAGTGAGAAATAGATCTAGTTTATCACAACATTTCAGGGATGTACATGAGAGCAATTACGGAGGTCTGAGAATCATAGGCATTGACAAGGTAGTCAAGCCTATTAGAGGTTGCAATCTTGAAAGCATTTTGCATGATAGAGAAGCTTATTGGATTTTAACATTGAACACCACACAACCAAGAGGTTTAAATCATAAGAGAGAAATCATGTTTCATTGTTAATTTCCTCTATTAATAATTGTTTATTAAACAGGGCTTTTATTTAATCTGCATTTGCATGATTATGAACGGTGGCCATTTGGTATCTTGCATTGTGTTTCGCCTAGCTTGCACGCCTTTATTCATTTTTCATATGTGGTACAAATATTTTTTCAGCTTCCTGGCACAATCTGCTTAATTTCGCACTTTTTTCTGCCTTGCTAATGCGCACGTCAGTACTGGAGGTTGCAAGTACCCGAACTAGAATTTTACTCATCACTGCGCAGGTCCGTGACCTAGTTCCGGATCACATCGCGATTGCCGGAAGTTAGATTGGCTTGCTCACTCGGCGCAACGCAGGTAAGAATTTTTTAAGTGATTGGATATCATATATAAAGGTTGTTTTTAAAGGTGTATGTTGCTATGACTAAGGGCGTTTGAGCGCCCGAAACGCATAGGCCTCATTTTGGCCATTGTTCCTTTTTCTGGGGAGATGCCATTATTTGGATCGGTGATGTTTTTATGAAGAATACCAATACATTTTTCGCATTTTAAACGGGTTTTGGTCCTGGTTTGCCGCCTCAACTCTCTTCGCAAGGATTGTATGCAACGCTTTCTCCAAGTGGGATGCAGGCGTCGACCACCCGGACATTGCTAACATAGGGGTACTGGCATTCATGTATTTGTTATTTGGTATAAAAAAAACCCATCAGTTTAATATGTCCATGTCAAAAATAGGCGCATTTGCGCTGGGGCAACATTTCTGTGGGTATACCACTTTGAAAAATGGATCCTTTTCCACGTAATTCTTAAAACCCGTGTAAACTATAAAATGTAGCTTCGCTATGGTTCTAACCTCCGCCCCCTGCACCCACCCGAGTCACCATTACAAAGTGTCCGCCTTTAATGTCCCGAAAGGGCATGTGGGAGATTTATGTATAAAAATGGCCGTTTTCAGCGAAAAGACCCAAATTCGGCCGCCACTTTCAAAATTCCCCAAATGTATCACAAAAAATTTTTTCACACCCCCGGGGCCCGGAAACGGTTTTTTTGGTTCCCAGGGAGCCCCAAGGGGGCGCCCCCCCCCCCTCGCTCTAAAAAAAAAAACCCAACCCCCCCCCCCAAAAACACCAAAATTTTCCTCTCACCCCTGCCCCAGGCCTGCCTTTAATTTTCTGCACTTCCACATAGCCCCCCGCCCTTTCCCTCACAGTCACTCACAATAAAAATCAGCCTACAAATTTGCATTTTCAAATCCCCCCCTCCGATGACAGTGAAATCACCCTAAAATAACAGCAATAAAAAAATTTTCCACCGATACTGGAAAATCTACCAGACAAATGATTGTTTAATAAAAACATCCTACAAAACCAAAAAACCAAAAATATTATATTAAGGCTCAAATAATTTCTGCCAAAACCTGAAACCCCCCCCCACATGTAAATACACTTACACAGGCTGGAAGACTTTTAAACCACCGCCATTTGTGGACGGTATAGTGGTAGATATATTTATGTACTCTGAAAAAATTTAGTGATTAATCGTTACATTTGGGGGACTCCCCGAGAGTTTTTTTTCTGATCAGCGTCTTCATTTCCCTTTTCTCTCCCCATCCGTTCACACCTTTCTGCCAATTGCTCCGGCCAAACTCTTCCCGGGATTTGGACAAAAAATTTCTTATTCCCTACTTTTCCCCGTAACTCCTTAATTATATATAAAAATCCCCTTTTCGGAAGGTATATAATATGCCCTCTCTCAGGGGGTATATGTTTTTGTCCCCTTAAAAACAGGGGGTATATAAATATAGGGGCATCAGGCAGGATATGCTGGGGGCTCAGCAAAATAAAGCTGGGGGTTCGGGCAGGCGAGGGGGGCTACAGGCGGGGTATGGGGGCCAGGCGGGCGGGGGGCCACGGCAGCGTATGGGGCCCCAAGGGGAGGCGTAAGGGGCCACGGGCATAGGGGGCAACACAGGCGTTGGGCCCGGGGCAGGGAGGGGGGTTAGGGGGCAATGGGGGGCCCCGGGCGGGTTAGGGGCACAGGCAGGGTAGGGGGCTCACAGGCGAAAAGGGGCACCGGAGGCTAGGGGGGCCCGGCGGGCTATAGGGCCCGGGCCCGTACGGGGCTCGGCCTTTTATGGGCCAAGGCAGGCGTAGGGGGCCACAGGGGTGTAGGGACCTCGGGCAGGGTAGGGGGCTTGGGAGGCGAGGGGGGCCACAGGACGTATGGGGGCCACAGGCGGGCGTAGGGGTCGGGCAGGGTTTAGGGGGCACCAGGCAGGCGTAAGGGGGCCACAGGCAGGCATATAGGGCCACAGGCAGCCGTTTTGGGGGCTCGCAGGCTGGGGGGCCACAGCAGGCATATGGGGGCCCAGGCAGCCGTATGGGGGCCCGGGCAGGGTAGGGGGCCCACGAGGCTAGGGGGGCTCAGGCAGTTTAGGGGGGCACCTTGGGGGCCCAGGCAGGCTTTATGGGGGGTCCAAAAACCCGGGCAAAATGGGGGGCCCGGCAGGTAAAATTAAGGGGTTTTGGGGCCGCAGGCAGGCATTAGGGGGGCCAAGGCGGGGTATGGGGGCCACAGGCAGGCAATGGGGGCCAGGCAAATATAGGGGGCCACAGGCAGGCATTTAGGGGGCCGAGGCAGGCATTATAGGGGCCCAGGGGGCCCAAAGGGGGGGGGGAGGGGTTTATGGGGGCGAGGCAGAAAATGGGGGCCCGGGGCGGGCATTATGGGGCCGCGGGCAGGTTTTGGGGGACGGGCGGAAGGGGGGCCACACAAAAAATATAGGGGGCCACAGCAGGCACTTAAAAACAACAACATTAATCTTACCCAATTCCCGGGCCCTCCTCTTCTGTCCCTTCACCGCGCGCTCCCCGCAGCTCCTCGGCGCAGGCCTGTGACGCGCGTGCCCCCGGGGGAGAGGCACGTCGGATACATAGTCATTGCACCCCCGGCGGGGGCGAGGGGGCCGCGGCGGGGTCCTAAAGCCTTGGGCCCGGGGGCCCCGCTTTTGGGGCCCCTTCAGCTCCCGAGGATCCAGCGATCTCCGGGGAGCGGGCCCCCACATGTCTGCGAGCGGGAGCGTTGCCTCTGCTCCGCAAAGGGCACGAGACCCCCGGGCCTTAAGGCCCACGCACGGCCGGGACCCGCGGGGGTGGGGGCCTGACGGGCCCCTTAGGATGGCTGAGGTAGGCCCCTAGGGGTTTTGCCTCCCTTGGGCCACCCGTCCCCCCGGCCCTGCACACCACCAAAAAAAGTTAGGATTTTTGGTTTTTGGGTTAAATTATTTCAAATTCTTTTAAATAATAAAATGGGACCACTTTTAAATTTAGAATCACATGCCAATTTTCAATTTTTCAGTACTTTTTGCACAACTTGTGACCCCTTTCGGAGCTTAGTGACAAAATTCTAAATGGGTTTTGACCCCCTGAACTAATTGGGGAATCAATTTGAATTGGTTTTTAAACAGTCTTCCTCTCATGGTTTCACTTTTTGAATCATGTGACCAAGAAAACATTTAAACGTTTGATAAACAATCCCTCATTTGTAACTTCAAGCGGGGGGCCTCTTTTTAAAATTCCCTGATTTTAAATTATCACAGGTTGCAACAAGATAAAGAAGACTAAAAAATCACAGAAAGGAAATAAGGGGAATCCTTTACTAATCACCCATTAAATTGCTTCATTAAAACCCAAAAACCCAGGCATTTTTTGGGTAAAAGGGGAACCAAGTTTAATGGCTCAGTAGTGCATCCTCGGCCCCCGCAGGCAATGGTGAAAAGTTGACCAGGGGGGGATCTAAGGGCCCCGGGGTTTCCCAGAGCCCCCCCAAAGGGCGGAGGGGATTGCTTACACCCCCCCAGCCCCTCCCCTTGGCGTGATTTCCCTACGGGGGGTGGCTGGGGGAAGGGGTGGTACAAAATCAAAGCGGCTCATTGTTGGGGACAGGCGGGAAGGTCAAGACAGGCTGCAAAGGTTCATGGTGGAGGGATGGAGGGAGGAGTTACTGGTACATGTATTAGGAAATAATACTTGAGAAACAGCTTTTTCGCATAGGCACAAGACACTATGGATCCACAAAAACGGGGAAAGGGGAAAATTTAAGTGGGGTCAGTGCAATATGTCATAACTGCAGACTGGGTGCACAGTCCTAGGTACGGGGGAGCACACCACCCATCAGAGAAACTACAGGGAGTAAGGAGAGGTGAGTAATAGGTCGGGGCATCAGAACTGCTGATGCACCGACGTCCCAGCATGTATGTTGTGGAAGCACATGTAACAGTACCTCCCCTTTGGCCTCCCCTCTTTCTAGACTGAAAGAACCTAACTAAAAGACTGATATGTTATCCTCTGGGCTACCCGACCTTTCTTCGCCCAAAACCCCCTTTAACAAAAACAAATCATCCCCCCCTAACCGACTTCATGGCCAAGATCTCTTTTACCTAAAACATTTGGTGGGGAAACAGCTAAACAAACGGGGAGACAAGGGGGAAAAACCTTTCAAGAACCGGTTGGGACAACCATTTAAGCAAGGAGATTGAAGGGTTCGGTATCACAATGAGGGGAGAGGCGGGGGTTTTTGGCAACGGGTTGTAGTCGCAGAACCTCAAATGCTCCCAGGAACTGAGGATCCAGCTTGTAGCTGGGGATCTTCAGGCAGAGGTTTAGCCCACAGCCCCACCCTTGTCGCAGGAGCAGGAAGGGGGGGTTTCTTTCCCTTTATCTGAGCTAAAGCCCGTTGAAAAGGAGTGGCCAAAGGAACTGAATCCCCGGCTTTAAAAAAATTCAGCCCCCTGCAACAGGCTGACCAGTCACCTGCACGCTGACACAAAAAAGAAGGTAATTACCGGACCCGGTTTACCCCTTTAACTTGACCTTCAAATGTGGATATAGGCATAGGACATCCAGTTTTATGCAGAAGGGAAAAAGACCCCACGGGAAACCTTTAACAAACTGGCTCCCCAAACCGGACAATATTGGGGGGTCCTGCAACCAGAATTATGTTGGAAGAAGAGGTTTTTTGGGCTGAGGCAGACGGGTTTGGGGAAAATGAATTTCGACTAAGTAAAAGGTCTTCTAAAAACTCTTTTACTTTAGCGAAACGTTTTCACATTTGTTTCTGCTCTGGGTTTGTGAAAAAAGAAAACTACTGACCCGTATTGGATTATTTTGGGCCTCTAGAATGGGGCTGGGTAAGTCTTTTGGGAGATCGGGTTTTTAAAGTTCAATTAATATAGTGAGGACATCCGTGCTGACCAATATTTCACTTTTTTAATCTTAGAAAAATGGTCAGTGACCACCCAAACAACAGTATTACCAGAAGAGGAGGGTAGCTCAGTGATGAAGTCGATTGCAATGTGCGTTCAAGGGCTATTTGGAATACGCAAATGTTGAAGCACACCCCCTGGTTTGAAGTGGGGCGAACTGTTTGCAGGAACAAATGGTACAAGATTCTACAAATTCTTTAACATCTTTAAAAAATTGGCGACCATAAAAAGAATATAATTAAACAAAATTTTTTACTTGCGATGACCCACCTAAGCAATTTCCCCATTTTTAAAACCTCTTTGTAGCACTGGGGGCACAAAATCTTTCCCCCGGGCAAAAATTTTAGGTCTATAGAGCTGCGAAATCAGTTTAGGAATTATAAAGTGTAAAGGGGCGCCTCTTTACCAAAATCTCAAAAACGGGGGGGGCATCCCTTATGTTTTTTTGCTGAAAAGAAGTGGATCAAGAAGTTAAAATGAGAGAAGAGGAGGGACCACCTGGCTTGAGGTAGATTCAGATGTTTTGCCGGCGGGGACAAAAGAATTCTTAGGGGGTTAGATATTTAACCAATACAAACCCCTCCAGGAGATGGTGCCACTCTTCCAGGGCCAGCTATATGGCCAGTAGTTAACAATCCCCAACAGTGTAATTCTTCTCTGCAGGAGAAAGAGTTTTGCCAAGAAAACCACATGTGACGGTCTTGCCTTTAAGACTCTTCTGCGTGAGGACCGCCCAGCACCCACAAAAGAGGCATCAACCTCGAAGAAGAAAGGTTTCTCTGTGTCAGGGCGAGAAGATAGGTGCAGAGACAAATGCAGATTTCAACCGGGAGAATGCTTTTTCTGCCGCTGGTGGCCATAGTCTGGGGTTGCCATTTTTCTTGGTGAGCCCCAAATGGGTGCCCTACAGTATTTAAATGCGAATAATTTACGGAATGTTGGGAAACCCCAAAAAGGCTGTATGGCCCCAGCCCACTGGTTGGACCACTGCAGAAGGGAGACAAAATTGCAGAGTCCATTTTTCAGTCCTTGTCGAGATGAGTTTTCCCAAAAGAAGGGAACTGGACCCCTGGAAAATTTATTGCAAAAGACAATTTTTCTTTTAAAATTTAAACACCGCCGCACATGTATCCATATTTTTTGGGTTTGGTGGAAGATATCACAAATTTTTACGACATCCCAAAATAAAGGAATCACAAAAAAATTTATTTACAAACTGTTGAGAGATCGTTTGGGCATTGCATAGTCCGAAAGGCATTACTAGATATTCAAAATGCCCATCACGAGTACTGTAGGCCCCCCCTCTCGCCTTCAAAAAACCCAAAAAGATTATAAGCCCCCCCCAATCCCAAATTTTGAAAAAAAATTCGGGTCCACGAACAGCAAGACCAGTGTTAGTGAAAAAGGGTTTTTGTTTTTTACGGGTTTTCTGATGAACCGCAAAGTCGGGAAAGGGGAAAAACGAAATGTCTTTCTTCTCAAAAAAAGTAAAACCCACACCACGGGAAAAAAGACTTGCAGATGAACCCCTTCTGGGGGTTCTCTTTTCATATGGGCCAACATGACCTGAGTCTGGCACAGATAACATGTAGACCTTGCCCCGGGGAGGACTGGTACCGGGCAGCAGATCTATGGGGCAATCATATAGGCTAAGAGGTGGAAGGGTCTCTGCCTGCTTCTCAGAGAAGACGTCCGCAAAATTCTGTTATTGAGCATGCTGATCTGGCAGAGGCTTGGAAGGCATCAGTGGAGAAGTGGGGTGAACTGGGTGAGTCTTGTCCCCAGGGGGATTTCTTTGTTTCCAGTTAACCATAAGGGCATGGCGCTGCAGCCATGGGATCCGGGAAAAATTTTGAGGAAAATGAATAACCTTTTAAAAATTGCGTTTTTCCCTTTATATAATCCCCCCTATTTGAAGGCCCGGGGTTCGGGACAAAACTAAATGGAGTCACTTAAAAATTCTCCACTTAACAGAAGATATGACCAGAGGTTTGTCTAGGTGCACCACCAGGAGGCGATAATTATAGACCCAGGAACCATCCATGAAAATCCCCACTGATCCAGAGTCCAGAAAAGCAGGAACTTGCAACAAGATTCTAGAACCGGTCAAGATTTGCCGGCATGATCAGACATGGAGAGGGAGTTTACATTAGGGAGCCCCCCCCATGTACCTAGTGTATGTGTTTCATTGACGTTGCATAAGTTGTCGACAATTTCTGTGGTAGTGCTCAGGACTGGCAAAGTAGAGGTACAGGTTCGCCTCACATTGATGGGACCATTCTTGCTGGGTTAGGGGCTTGTCCCTTGCAGGGGTCCCCGGGGGACACAGCGAAGGGGCTGGAGGCCTTGCAACCCCAAGCAAGCCTGTCGGCTGACCGGAACGGTGAAGGTAATAAATATGAGTGGCCAAGTAGATGAGGTAACTCAGGAAAGACGGAAGATCTCAAGTGGACGGCCCGTAAAGGACGTCTTAACGTGTGGAACTGGCGTGATCAGGTTTTAGCAGTGCGGTTTTTAGCAGGTTTCCCCAAAAAAAAACTTCGGAAATTTATTATGAAAGCCTGAGTATGAAAATTGAGTATTTGGTTTTCAAATGCCGCCAAATAACAAATTCGGGTGGGGAAAAAACATCATCAAAAAAAACCCCTAAACCCATTGCTTTTCAAAAGATTTAAAAAGCTTGCTATAACCCCCAACAAATACTTTCAAGCGAGAAAGACAGTCCATATATTCACAGAGTGAGTGGGGAAAGGCGATCCAAGCAAAACAGTGAAATTATTTTATATATTTTTATAAAAATTTATATTTTTTTTATTATATATTTTTATAAAATAAATATATATATATATTTTAATATATATTTTTATAATATATGTAAAACTCCACTCACATTAATTCGGGCCCCCATCCTTGGATCGGCCCGGGATTAAAATTCAGCTCGCAGGACGCCGTCCTGTAGAACAATTTGGGCTGACATAGGGGTTTTCTTTATCCCGGGTTGAACCAGTTTATTGACAACACAGAAAAAATATACGTACACAAAAAACAAAAAAAACACCCAGGCGTCTAGCCACTGTCTACACATTAATGGTCCCCACTAACCCGCGTCAGACCCTACCCCCAGCATGCCAGCCTAGTTCACCAGCCTCCATGGTACCAGATTCCCCAACCTGGGGGTTAAAAGCCTCTTCTCACCGCTCCCCTGCTTTCCCAAACAGAGTTGACCAAACCCCCAATAACCCGGTACCAGGCTTCATAGGGTGGTAAATCCCGGAAATGGAAAACTGGGAACAGGGAAGGGGGGAACGCCACCCCCAACGCAGCTGTTTTCCCGGGGAAAACCCCCCCATAATGGTGGACACAGCCTACTAAAATGAGTGTAGCAACCTAAAGTTGCTGACTGACAACA
>JAODAL010022319.1:0-65003 GCA_025379985.1 Phyllomedusa bahiana | reverse complement strand
CCTATAAAAGAATATACTGGGAAACCGCAAAAAAATTGGGACAAATTGTGAAAAAAAACCTATTTTCGCCATGTTTGCAGGTGTTTTCTTTTACGGCGTTCAATCTTTGGTAAATATGTGTTATCTGTATTCTACAGGTTGATCCGCATCTGGCAATACCAAACATGTAGGGTTTCCGTTATGTTTTGGTACCGTAAAAAAATTCCAAACTTTTTCTATTTTTGAAATTTGCGCCGCGGCGCCAGTTTGTGCGACCAATAACTTTTTTGCACTAACACCTACGGATGTCAGTGAAGCGGCATTTATTGCGGGCTGAAATGTACTTTTTATCGCTAACAGTTTGGAATGCAGGCGACTTTTTTGATCACTTTTATTCCATTTTTTAAGTGACGTAAAATGATCAAAAAACGCAATTTTGGCGTTTGGAATTTTTTTTCTTCTACGGTGTTCAGCGTACGGGATAAATAATGTAATATTTTTATAGATCGGACTTTTTCGAACGCGCCGATACCAAATATGTGTAACTATTTTTATTATTGTATTGTTTTTATTTGTAAAATGGGGAAAGGGGGGTGATTTGAACTTTTAATACTTTTTTTTGTACTTTAAAACTTTATTATTTTTTTTTTTTACTTTAACATTGAGTCCACCTAGGGTGCTTGACCAATTGTCAATACAGTCTAATGCATTGTCTATGCAATGCATTAGACTGTACCAAGATGGCGGTTTCCCCACATCCTGTCTGCGGACGGAAGTGGGGCAAACCAGGACATGGGAGTGATGGACATGGCAGGGCTCCCCGCTGCCTTGTCCAGGCGTCGGATCTCTGCAGTTATGCTGTGGCAATGCCGATCACCCTGAAGATCGGTGCATGGCACCGATTTTCATTCATTCAGACGCCATGGCCATCTTTGCCGCGGCATCTGAATGGTTTCAACAGCGTGGGCGGTGCTACCCGTTCGCGCTGTAACAGCCGGGTGTTAGCGGCGATTAGCCGCTAACACCCGGCGGTTGTGCGGGGGGGGTCACGGAGCGATCCCCCTGCAAAGCCCCTTAGGGACCCTGGGACGTACTCATACGTCCAGGGTCCTTATGGGGTTAAATGGAAGAAGTTTGGGATGACCACAACTCTTCCTCGACCTGACCGTCCAGCCAAACTAAGCAATCGTGGGAGAAGAGCCTTGGTGAGAGAGGTAAAGAAGAACCCCAAGATCACTGTGGCTGATCTCCAGAGATGCAGTGGGGAGATGGGAGAAAGTTCCAAAAAGTCAACTATCACTGCAGCCTCCACCAGTCGGGGCTTTATGGCAGATTTGGGCCGACGGAAGCCTCCCCTTTAGTGAAGACATATGAAAGTCGCATACAGTTTACCAAAAACCACATGAAGGATCCCAGACTATGAGAAATAAGATTCTCTGGTCTGATGGGACAAAGATTGAACTTTTTGGTGTTAATTCTAAGCGCTATGTGAGGAGAAAACCAGGCCCTGCTCATCACCTGCCCAATAAAAACCCCAACAGTGACACATGGTGGGGGCAGCATCATGCTATGGGGGTGTTTTTCACTGCAGGAAAGGAGACTGTTGCAATTGAAGGAAAGATAAATTGGGAAAGTACAGAGATATCCTGGATGAAAACCTCTTCCAGACGCTCTGGACCTCAGACTGGGCTGAAGGTTCTTCTTCCAACAAGACAATGTCCCAAAGCACACAGCTAAAATAACAAAGCAGTAGCTCCAGAACAACTCTGTGCCCATTCTTGACTGGCCCAGCCAGAGCCCTGACCTAAACCTAATTGAGCATCTCTGGAAAAGACCTGAAAATGGCTGTCCACCAACGTTCACCATCCAACCTGAGGGGAACTGGAGAGGATCTCCCAAGGAAAAAAGTAGAAGATCCCCCAAATCCAGGTGTGAAAAACTTGTTGCATCATTCCCAAGAAGACTCATGGCTGTACTAGCTCAAAAGGTCCTTTTACTCAATACTGAGCAAAGGGTCTGAATACTTATGACCATGTGATATTTCAGTTTTTCTTATTTAATAAATTTGGAAAAATATCTATACTTCTGTTTTTTTCCTTTCAAGATGGGAAGGGGGAGCACAGTGTACATTTAATGAGCAAAAAAATTAACTTTTTGGATCTTACCAAATGGCTGCAATGAAACAAATAGTGAAAGGTTTAAAGGGGTCTGAATACTTTCCGTACCCATGTTATATACAGTATAACTAAGAAAGAAATGCATTAACAGGGCCATTGTAGGGATCACCAGGGTATTGGTTCAAGTGGGGGGTGGGGGATGGCGTTTTCAGGAAGGATATAGTAAAGGGCTACTGTAGGGACACCAATATAAATATAAATACCAATACCAATATAAATTTACAGTGAATTGTATGTGGAATCATTGTCAAAGCACCTGCTTTGGATCAACTTTCTAATACAATTCATATAATGCTAAATGTTTTTATGTCATAAATAGTATTAGTTATGTTGTAATCTTTGTGTCCATTTCAGTTGAATATTTGCCTTTCTTTTTTGTGGAATGATTTTACTTGGATTTAATAAAGTATTGTACATGCATACAGGTTCAGACTGTCTCTAAGGGAAAAGGGGACAACTCTGAGGGGGTACTAAGCATTGCAGCCTTAGAGCATGTCCCCACGGCACGGGTTTGCGGCCGGTTTCTCAAATGGTTTGCGGTTTTGCAGACCGCAAACGAGCACAAGGGTTTTTCTATAAAAAAAACCCTGCAGCCCCCCCACTGTTACGGGTTTTTTTCCGCTCCCCCCCCGGTTTTTTCCACCCCGGGCCCCCCTAAATTGGGCATTTAAAACATTCACATTCTTCCACCCCGGTTTGGGGACGGAAAATTAAGTGCAAGAGAATGTAAAAGGAAAGGGGGGTTTTTTCCCCGGGGCTAAACCCGCGGAGAAAAGCCCCCCCCCCCCCTCCCCCGGGGCCTGGGGGGAAGGGCCCTGCAAAACTGACTTGGTTTTTGCCCAATTGCCGTTTTAAAACGACCCTTAGAGTTGCTTTTTCAACTGCAAAACACCCTTTGGGAAAAGGCAAAAAAAGGGAAAGGGGAAAGGACAAAAAAAGAAAGAAAAATGTAAGCCCATGTACGTCATTATATGGGGCCCCCCTACAGTCAATCCCCCCTTTGGGCCCCAAAAATGACCTCCTTTTTGGGGGGCCCCCCCAGAATAAACCCCAAATGGGGGGGCCCTAATCCCCCCAAAACTGACACAAACTCGCCTACATTTAATATTGCAAATTTTGAGAGGGCCCGAAACATTTTTGAAAACTATTGCTTTGCCAAACCTGTCAAGCATTACTCCCCATCAAAATATGTTTTTTTTTGGGTTTCCTTTCCCTCTTCCCTAGTTTTCAATTTTTAAGGGACAACCCGATTCCCCCCATACCCCCAATCCTTGTATTCTCAGTGAGATAAGCCACCAACCCGGGGACTTTTGGACATTTACGCTACCCCGCCCCTCATTCTAATATGTAAAAATTTAACACCGCATGGGGTAATTTTTCCATGAAAACGGATATAGCCCGTCATCCAAACAACCCTATAGGGCCCAAACCCCAGACTTTTAAGTGCAAAACCCAAATTTTTTGGGGGAAAGTTTGTCACCATATAATCATTGCCCTGTCATAAGTATATATAATTTAATTTATAATATAGTGATTCCCTTCAGCACAAAATTACACCTTTTTAAAAATTTTGCAAAAAAAAAAATGGGGAATGGGACGGATATCTTTTTTATTATCAGAAAAATTTGTTAGTTCCCAAAATACATTTTTGATCCTTTATAAATTTACCCAAAATTTGGGTTTGGCTATTTTCTTTTACATTTTAAAGGTTATTTTTCCTGCGAAAGGGATATATGCCCCCCAAAACACAGGGAAAATAAATTAAAACCAAACCTCTGCTTACATAGGAAACTATATTCACACTGTATAAAATTTTGCAGTAAAATAAACCCTTTTTTAATGGGAGAAATGCATTTTTATCATAGGTTTTCACTATTTAATGCTTCTTTTGGTGCATTTCATCTTGTGTTCTTCAGTTAGAGGGAACTTCATCGTATTTGATGCATTAGGCCACAAAATACCGACAAAAATAAGCAAAAAAAATACATTTGTTCCTTTTTGCAATCCCCATTTTGACCTCCCCCTGTAAAATTATGCACACAAAATGCGCATTTCACACAAAGAATTGACATGGACTCCATTCTTTTTTTACTGTCGGGCGTTTAACCCAAAAAAAAAGACATAAAAAGAAAATACATTTGATTTTGGAATCTTTAATTGCCCTTTTAATGCATAAATAATATTTGATTCAATAGAAAGCAGAAAATAATTTTACAGAAAACCTTTTTTTTGAAATTTACAGGGCCCAAACGTTTCCAGATTTCTTACCAAGTTTGCAACTTTAAAGCGAGAATTTTTTGCCCACTCTTCCATCCCAAACCCTTTCTCCAGATTTTTTCAGTTTCAGGGCTGCCCGGGCTACATTTGATTTCAGCCCCCCAAAGATTTTCGAGGGGGTTTCGGGCCCTGGATGGCTACGCACTCCAGGGCCTTTAAATGCTTTTTATGTTCATTCCCTTTGTTTTCCCTGGCTGTGTTTTTTCAGTCATTGTCCACTGGAAGACTCAGCCATACATCTTTAGCTCTTAATGAGAAAGGACGGGGCAGCCTCCGTCACCTTTGCAAAAAAACCCTAAATAGATGTTTTCCCGTCCAACTTCAGGGGTTTGGAACAGTGTTCTTGGTTGTACTCATCCTTCTTTTTCTCCAAGACCCCCGGAAGTTTATACAAAAGGGGTTTTTTTAGTCTCATCTGATCACATACCTTCTCCCATTCCTCCTTGAATCATTCGGTGGGCAAGGGTGAACTTTTAAACAGGCGGGCATGTGCTGGTGTAGCAGGGGACCATTTTCTAATAATTGCACCAAAAGTTGTTGCCTTCTCACCAACTGCTTGCCTATTGGCTTTAGCCCTCCCACCTTTGCAGGCTACAATTTTGTCCCGGTGTCCTTTGACGGGGAATTTTGTTTTTGGTCTTGGGTGAAGAGGTTTGAGGTGGGTTGAGTGGGTGGACAGGTGCTTTTATACCAGTAATGAGTTCAAACAGGTGAAAATTAAACAGGTAAAGATGCAGAGTAGGAGGGTTTCTTAAAAAAACCGGGACTGCGATCCAGTTTTCTTCTGGTTGGTTGTGATCAAATACATATTTCATGTAATTAAAATGCAATTTTATTTTAAAAATCATACAATGTGATTTTCTGGATTTTTTTTTTTTCAGTCTCTCACATTAAGAAACCTACGATAAAATTTATAAAACCTCTCCATTCTTTGGGGGAAAAACTTGAAAAAATTCCCCTGAAACAAAAAAAATTTCTCCAGTAAAAAAAGCCTAGGGGAATTTGGGGAAAAAAAGGTTTATAGGGGTTTGCATTTGGAGAGGACAAAACTAAATGTAAATTTTGAGGCTGGCTGTGTGCTCAGCAGTTCCAAGAGAAGGGCACAGCCCTAATAACGAAGTTACTGATTAACCCCCACCCCTTTCACACCGCAGGAAAACAAATAAAAAGTGTATCATCTCCTCTAAGTACTTGCCTTTTCCATTGGAGGGGTTTTTGGAGACCTCCTTTTTTTTGCCCGCCTCTTGCGACACCAGGGTCCTCTGCCCTTTCCATTGCCTTTTCTCCCCTTTTTCTTCTCCCCTTTTAGTTCATCAGCACTAAAAACTCTTATAAATTAAACTGTAAGCTGGCCATAACTCAGCAGATAGTAGTGGTAGACGAGCAGTGCATAGTAGAGAGAGTCAGTAGGGTAGAGATTATTCTGCACATACTATGGATATTAAATGGATAAATCTTGGAGAATATAAACTGGATTTGCCAGTGGGCATGTAGGACCAAAATATCCACATAACTGTGACCGTCACAGACTTAATCAAGAGCAAAGACATTAAGGAAACTCAAAAGTGTGAAGGACACACAGGTATCTGTATCCGGCTGCTCCCATTCATGTTGTGAGATCTTCTCCCTGGAAGCATGGATCAGGTGGTGCATCCAGATGTAAGTGTATCGGGAAACATGGGTGAGGGTGCAATGAAATAGCTAAAGGACGGGACTTTTTTTGTTTAATTGTGTTTTAATTGAATAATTTTAAAGTAATAACCATAAGTACATAGCCCAAATGAAACATATTTAAACTGGGGTACTAGTAAGAGTTGGAATATAAAATTTAAAAAAATAATAATAAATAAATTATTATTAGTGTGTTAACAGCATAACCACACATAGGATTACTGGACAAGACAGGAAAGAGAAGGAGGAGGGATAGAGAAGGGTTTCATCAAGTCCCAAAGACTAATACTGACTTGCAAATTTTTTAAAAAGGTACCCCAATAGCCCACAAAGCCTAAAGAAAGCTATTTTTTTAACATAAGTGTTATATATTCCCCCTTAATTTCCCCTGTAGTTCAGGCAGGAAAGGGGGAAGATTATTCTTCCAGTTTCTGGAGATTAGACATGTATCTGCCATATATGTAAAATGAAATATTGGGACGTAGGAGTAATCGGTTGTGGCAAAACATTCAACAAGAAAACCATAGGGTCCATAGAAAGAACACTATGTAGCATGTGATATAGCAATTGTTTGACCTCAATGACCTCAACCACAATGCCTGCATTAAATGTATGTATTAATGACTGTGTATGATACCAGAACATCATTACCTTGTACTGTTTCTCCTTATTAGCTATACAAGTTGGGGACTTAGCAGCTCATTGCCATATTACTCGCCAAGTTTGTAGGGAAATAGGCTCCCCCAGATAAGAATTCCATTTATTTATATATTGGTGTCTGCTGAAGTGGTGTGGATCAGAGTCAATTAGGATTTGATACTAGTGGGTAAGACCTTCGTAAGAGGAAAAAATAAGGGCTTGTTTTACACAGTGTTTTTGGAACTGATTTTGGCAGAAAATTTTCTCCAAAAAAGCACGTCAATCGGAACCAAAACGCATCCAACAGCAGGTTCAATTTTTAAAGCATTTTGGCTGCAGCAGGATTGCACCCTATAGTTTATAATAAGGCAATTCTTAGAACGGAACCGAAAGACGGATGCGAAAGACGCAATGAAACACGCATTGGTGATCACTCTTCTGAAAGACGATGCGTGTTTGACATTGCAAGCAATTAAAAATTTAAATGCCTTGCAGATGTGTCTGACCAACCTGGGGATTGTATGGCCCCAGGGGTTCATCCGGCCCCCTAATAGCCGGATGCTGCCTTGGCCCATACAATGTTCATTCGAAATGGAGTGCTGAAGGCCCTGTTCTCATCCCCCACTGCCTCTCCTTGGGGGGGGACAAAATAAAGGCTGTGCGGCCGAGGAGCTATCGGATGAGCGTTCCAGCGCTGGCGGCATGATGAAAATCGCCCCAGGTGTCGGGGAAAATTAAGGCGCCCAAAGGGGGAAAAAGGAGGTAATATATATTATTTTTTTTTTGGGTATATAACCTGCCCGAGGGATCTATAAGTACTGAGGGGACCTATGTACCTGCCTGAGGGGATCTACATGTACCTGCCTGAGGGAATCTACATGTACCTAACTGAGGGGACTTATATACCTGCCTGAGGGGGTCTATAGTACTAACTGAGGGGGTTCAAAAAATGTAAAAAAACGTCCAAACATGCCAGTTTACCCCAAGGACTTTTTCCCAAAAAAATTTTTTGTTTACCAAAATTTTTAAGTTTTGGGGAATATTTAAACCGCAAGCCTCTGTTACGCTAAATTTCCACTATTGACACTGTTGGTGAAATAACAGTCTGCAGAGCCCGTGATATATTTACTATTGGTCCCTTTTTGGAAATTTGGGGTGTTCATACTGATCTTTATTCAGTAATATATATTTTTGGGATTATTCATCATATGTGATGGTAATTTGTGATCATGATCTGGTGGTAAAATTGGGTCCTTTAAGTAGTAGCGTTATGTTGGTATTGGTATGGTGGGATTTGTTTGGTAGCAGTATGTTGGTGATATGTGTGTTGAGGTATTTGCTCCTTGTATTTTTAGAACTGATACTATTATTTAAAGGGGGATGGTAAATGTTCGTGTTTAGGGGGAGACCCCCATCCAAAGGTTTGCTATGTGGCCCATGCTTCTCTAGTTACGCCCCTGGTTCAGACAACAATTTTTTTACAATTGTTTTTCTTGGCGCGTAATGTACACCGTAAGGAGAAGTGACTTGTCACTTCTTTCAGGCACTTACGTTCCCAGAAGTAGAAAGATATATGAGGAAAGCTGCCTCGGGCAATTGGCTATTGAAAGTACGTGCTATACTTTCAACAGCGCTAACACAGTGTAAACATACAGTACACTTACAGATGCTCTCTTCTCTTGGCATCACAAACTTGGCTCTTTCTTGGATCTTCTCTTACTCCTGAACTACATTTTTGGGGGAATTAGGAACGAACCGGGCCAACGTCTGGCGTTTTTTCCTCCAGATCTAGGGGGGGCCCCGTTTGCTAATTTTTTAAAATGGGCTCCAATAACAGGCACTTTTTAGAGCCCCCCATTTAAAACACTTTGTAATTTCACCCGAGATCGGGGGTGGTCTGGGGGGTTGTGCACTTACAAAACCTACGAACGAAATTTTAGCATCAGTTGGCAAGTCCAAACGCATTCTGCTGGAACAGGTAAACCCCTTTCAAAGTGGTTTTTCCCAGAAATGAAATTCCTTTCTGCGCAGAAAAGCGCCTGATTAGATTCCGCCGAAATGGGTTTTCATTGAAAATTAGGGACATTTACACTATTAATAAAAATAAAAATTGAGTCTAAGCTACAAAATCAAAAATGTTCCTTGAGGGGCTCTCACTTACCCTTTCTTCCATTTTTTATCATTATCAAGAGAGATTGATATATAGATTTATCAATTTGCTCTGAAATAGCCAACATGTTATAGGATATACAGTATAGTATAGAAATTAAATGTTTCTGGGCACCCTCTTCCTTCTATAACCAACAATACAGGGGATTTACATAAAAATTGACTAAGCGGCATAGATATGCCAAAAGGGCCGAAAACAACCTCAAAAACAGGAAACCCCCCCGGGTGGGTCCCTGACAGACAACCTTGAGTTGTTTTCCCAAATTCACAGCATTTTTGGAAAGGCAGAGAAAAGGGGCAAAAACAAGATGCACATTTTAAAAGGGCATTATAATCATAACATAGGGCCCACCAAATAAACTCCCCCGGGAGGGACCCCAAATCAACTCCACTGGGGGGGCCCTAAAAATCAACTCAGCCGTGGGCCACAGAAAAAAAACTCCCCCGTGGGCCCCCCAGAAATGCTCAACTGGGGGGTCCCCAAAAACAACTCGCCAATGGCCACAGAACCAACTCCATCATGGGCCCCCCCAAAAACGACCCAAAGATGGTCTCCAAATCAACCCACTCATGGTCCCAAAAAACACCACTCATGGGCCCCCAAAATCAAAACTTTCCGGGGGGGGCCCCAAAACAACTCCCTTATGGGCCCCTAGAATCAACTCCACCCCTTTCGTCGGGGGGCCCCCCCAAAATCAATCCCACCTTCTCTCTCTATAAAACCTTTGGGGCCCTTGGTGAACTGATAGCATCACATGGCTTTCAGTACCACTTATATACTGACGACACTCAAATCTACATCTCTGGCCCAGATCTTAACTCTCTGCTGTTTAGTATCCCAGACTGCTTCATAAAAACCTCCTTGCTCCCCTTCTTTCCTCAAAAAAATATAGAGGAAATGGATTTTTATCCTACCCCCCCAACCCACTTCCACCTCTTCGTTTGACCAATATATCAGAGTCAATGGCTTCAAGCACTATCCTTGACTCTGCCCTGTCTTTCAAACCACACATCAAAGCTCTAACCACATCCTTCTGCCTCCAACTGAAAAATATTTCCTGAATTCGCTCCTTTATTGATTTTGACTCCACAAAATTACTTGTTCATGCCCTAATCATCTCACGCCTGGATTACTGCAACACTCTTTTCTGTGGTCTGTGGTCTCCTTTAATCCATCCTAAATTCTGCTGCCCAGCTGATCCACCTCTCCCCTCTGCCAATCCCTTCACTGGCTACCCATTGCCCAGAGAATTCAGTTGAAGCTGCTAACGATGACATATAAATCTCTCCATCACCTGTCCCCTCCATACATCTCTGCCTTAATCTCATGATACCTCTCCTCATGTAATCTCCGCTCATCACAGGACCTTCTTCTCTCTCCTCTTGTCAGTGCTTCACACAACTGTCTCCAAGCCTTCTCCAGTTTTTCCCTTATACTCTAGAACTTACTACAACAATGCATCAGACTCTCCACCACCGTCACTATCTTCAATTGTAACCTTATAATCCATCTCTTCAGGATAGCCTACAATTTACAACAACCCTGCTACCAGTACAACACCATACTTACATATCTGTCCCTCAACGTCTGTCTCTCCCTTCTCCACTGTAGATTGTAAGCTTTAGGGGGCAGGTTTCTCTTTCCTTCTGTATCAGTGTGTTACTTAGTGTTATTCTATTTGTCCTATGTACCTAAACCCCTTTTCTTGTACAGCGCCCTGTCATTAATGGCGTGCTAAAATAAATAATGATAATAATGGTATGGTTATTAAGATAGTAAATCATCCATGGTCAGTTTCCAAGAGAGAATGATCAAATAGATTTCTCAATATTGCTCTGCACTAGCCAACATGTATAGGTATAGTACAGTATAGTATAGTATTAGAAGTGTTTCTGAGCACCCTTCTTCCTTCTATAACCAACAATACAGTGGACTTACATAAGAAGTTGACTAAGCTTGGGCAGTAGGACTATGTCCAAGGGCCAGTACAGACTCAGGAAACAGGAGAAACCCCCGGTGGGTCCCTGAGCATGACAGACCTTGAGTTGCTCTTCAATTGCATGTGCATCCTTGGAAGAGGCAGAGAGAAAGAGGCAAAAAGCTAGATGCACAGTATTAAAGGCATGTATAATCATATACAGTAGCGGCCCACCATAATCAACTCCACTGGTGGGCCCCCAGAATCAACTCCACTGATGAGCTCCAGAATCAACTCCACTTGTGGACCCCAGAATCAACTCCACTGGTGGGCCCTCAAACTCAACTCAGCTACAGAACCAACTCCGCCGGTGGGCCCCCAGAATATGCTCAACTGGTGGGTCCCCAAAATCAACTCTGCCAATGGGCCACAGAACCAACTCCATCAGTGGGCCCCCAAAATCGATTCCAATGATGGTCTCCAGAATCAACTCCACTCATGAACCCGAGAAGCAACACCACTCATGGGCCCCCAAAATCCACTCTGCCAGTGGGCCCCCAGAATCAACTCCATTGGTGGGCCTTTAGAATCAACTCCAGTAGTGGACCCTAGGCACCCTAGTTCAACACTGGGCCATTCAATGTTACTCTATACAGACAAAAAATGCAGTGCCTCTTGGATTAACTTGTTGACTGTCTCATTATAAAGTGAGATAATCTTGTGAGGGACATCTCATGGCATAAGTTTATACTCCTGGGTGGGCCGTAGGGCAATCTTGGCAGTCTGAAGAAGGTCTTCTAGCCAAAAATGTTTACCTATATTGCACTATGTACCTTTAAATTAAATAAGAACAGTGGATAAATGCAAAGTTTTTAATATCTAGCTGAATCTGGATTTAAAGCCTACTTCAGCACTCCAAACTCCTACTTTAAGTACAATGTTTTTTTAGCTACCAGCTTGGGGCCCTCAGCTATGATTAGCTGGATATGTACTCACCAAGGGCCCCATGTATGTGTGGGGCTGCGCCAGAAGTCCGCCGTCTTTTTAGCTCAAAGACTAGCACAGATCCGGGCGCACTTCAGTATCAAGCGCATAACAGATCACCCGTACACCGTATACCGAGATCGGGGGGCGTGCTGAAGGCATGTCGACTACAACTGAACAAAGCTACACATTTATAACTTCAGTACGGCAAATCCAGGCACATTACTGCTGGAACAGGTACAGCACTTTAAAAGTGCTTTACCTGAGCCTGAATTGTTGTTTTTGCGTTAGAAAGTGCCTGATTTATGACCCACATAAGAACAGGTTCATAGATTCAGGCGCGTTCTACACTACTAATGCGTGCAAAAAAATGGCGCATGGGCACCAAAAATAACATATGTTGCCCCAAGGGCGCTCATTTAGAAAGCCTAAAAATACGGCAGATTTATCACGCTGGCTCACGCTGTTTTATAAATAATGGCACATCTTTAGTCTGGCTTTTTAGACCAACTATTACTTTTTACACTAGAATTTTGGCAGATTTGTGGTGCAGTTATTAGCGCAGCGTGTTGCATCATGGTCATGCCCCTTTCCTACAATTCTATAGTCGCTTTCTGTGAAACCTCTCCCCCAAGTCTGAGAGATTGCTAAAAGTGTCTAATGCCCGTAATAAATGTGTCTGTGACACACAGCTGAGACATACGCCGCCAGACATGCAACACTTTTAACGTATTTTACGACTCTTTTCTGCTGCAGTTACAATAGTAAATGAGGGATAAAGTACACAGAGCACAGCTGGGCACAACACTACAACAATGCATACAAAAATAATAGAGCAATTTATACATGGTGAAAAATCATGATTAGAAGATGACCGCAGTCACATTGAGCCTCATTTATAAAACTATCTAACCCTAAGGCTATGTTCACACGGCTTAAAATGGGACGTATTTTAGTCCGTAATTACGCGCCGGAGTGCGCAAATTACAGCTGGAATACGTCCCAGTCATTACGGTAATCCACAATTCTCATAGAGAACTATGGATTACGTCTCCTCTCCCTCCTCTCCCTGCCGAGGGGGGAGATAATTGGCATGTGAATTAACAGCGGCGTATACGCGCCGCTGGTAATGAATGCCTATGGGCCGGCGAGGTGCCGGCCCCCCGCTCCCTCCCCCGCTCCCGCCCCGCCCCCGTCCACACGGCGTAATTGCGGGGCTTAATTCCGCCTTGCTAATAAGCCGTGTGAACATAGCCTTAGACTGTCTGTGTTGCCCATATCAACCAATCAGAGCCTATAGCAACCAATCAGAGCCCCCTCTTTCATTTTTTCAGAGCACTATATGAAATAAAAACGGAGCTCTTACTGGTTGCTATGGGCAACAAGGACAGTCTTAGACCAAGACAGTTTTCATACATAGGGCCCTAAGGCCCCGTTCACAGGCTTATTTGCCGCGGATTGGGCCGTACTGCGCCCCGGAAATTTGCGTTTCATTTGGCGCCAACCCGTCGGAGTCATTACGGTAATCCACTGCTCTCATAGAGAACAGGTTCCGTGCTCCTCCCCGCTCGGCGAATCCGCCGCAGGGGGAGAAAGTGACATGCACATTATTTACGGCGCGTACGCGCCGTAAACAATGCATTGTCCATGGGGCCGGGAGCGGCGCTCCCGCCCCGCCCCCGTCCCGCCCCTTATTCACGGCGGATTTGTGAGCTCAATACGGCTCACAAATCCGTCGGGAATAAGCCGTGTGAACACGGCCTAAGAGTCCAATCTGCTGCCAGCTGAACACACTGGGACACATTTTTCAAAACTGTCTATGGGGCCAGCGAGCTGCCGCGCCCCCGGCCCCACCCCCACCCCGCTGCATGGCTGCCGGCGTAATTGCGGGGCGAAATCCGTCCCCGCAATTACGCCGGCAATAAGCCGTGTGAATGGGGCCTTAGGACCCCATGTATGAAAACTGTCAAGGCCTAAGACTGTCTTTGTTGCCCATAGCAACCAATCAGAGCTCATAGCAACCAATCAGAGTTTCCCTTTCATTTCATATAGTGCTCTGAAAAATGAAAGGGGAACTCTGGTTGCTATGGGCAACAAAGAAAGTCTTAGGCCATGTTCACACGGCTTAAAATGGTCCGTTTTCAGTCCGTAATTAAGCGGTGAAGTGCGCAAATTACGGGCTGAAAACGGCCCATTCATTACGGTAATCCACAGTTCTCATAGAGAACTATGGATTACGTCTCCTCTCCCTGCTCGGTGAATACGCGCGGGGGGAGATAAGTGACATGTGAATTCCCAGCGGCGAAAACGCGCCGCGGGGTTAATGTTGTTAGGGGCCGGGAAAAAGTGCCGGCCCCCCCGCCCCCTCCACCGCTCCCACCGCCGCCACACGGCGAATTGCGGGGGTCATTCTCCCGCATTTAAGCCGTGTGCCCTGTTTTTGATCTGCCAGAGAACCAAATCATTCCACATTTAACTAGAAAAAGGGAGAAATTTCAGGGGGAAAAATTCGGCTTACTCCCCAAAACTACATAAAAATTCTTGGCTCCAAACCCAAAGGGGGCTTATTCATTGTGGCAATTTATACCAAAATACTGGCATAGATGGCTTTTGCCACCACATTTATTATGTGTTTTAGACACCTTTTAGACACTTCTGCGCCTCGCCTGACAAAAGGTTGAGGATTTGGCAAAAGTGGCCATAGCTTGACATGCAGAAAACAGACACACGTGTGGTCAGCTCACCAAACGATATGCACCATAGGTGGTGGTGCACGGAAAAGGCAGCGGGCAAGCTGCTGATACCCGGTTCCAAAACAAAAAAGTTCCACCCCAAGGAAAAAAAATCTTCATTTATTGAAATCATTAAAAAAATGAACAATGGCAAAAAGAAATGGAACTGAGTGTTTCGGGCCGCCCTTATTGTGCTTTGCCGATGCTAGAAAAGGAAGCTTGTCTAAAAACGCTTCATTCTTTTTTTACGCCCTTGTTAATTTTTTTAATGGATTTCTAATAAATTAAGAATTTTATTCCTTGGTGCTGAATACTTTTTTGTTTTGAAATAGCGTGACATGCAACGCCACACGGGAAAAAAAAATGCAGCAACATTTTGGTGCAATTGATGGCACTATCAATCCACTATAAATGGTGTAGACTTAGATAGACAGTTTAAACATGTCCCCAATTTATATCCCTTGCAAAATTGGGGCCATTTTAAGACTGTCGCCAAGTTTACAATTTTTTAAAAGACATCAGGGGGCCACTTTTTAGGTAACCTGCCCAAAAGCTCTTAACACTTAATTTCAAATCACCCAAACAATGGCGGCAACCCCGTGCATTTAGGCTTGTGACAGGGTCAAGAAAACTCCTGCATTTTTCAAAACCGAGCATCAGCAGGGGAAAAGAAAAGGCGATTTGAGTCCCTTTTTGAACGGGGGAGGTTGTGGGCCAGAAGGGGGTCTGAGTTTTTCAGAAACTGCGATCCCGGGGATTTTCACGCAAAACCATCTTGGGTTACAGAAAGGGTCCGAAAAAAAAAAACACCAGTGAGCGGCAGTCCTGTGGGCGGAAATGCCCTTTTTGATGCAGAGGTCAAAGGGGAATGGGGCGGGTTTGAGGATAGAAAGGCAAAAAGTGACTCAAATAGCCACCCGTTTCAACCCAAAGGGAGCAGAAGCACTCTAACGCCAGTACGGCGAACTTTGAGGCAATGGGACAGCAGCAGAAGACCCCCCCGGGTGCCACTCCTTTCGCTAAGAACAGGGAAAAATGAGGCTCCAATTTGCCCAGTCATCGAAATTGGGCAGTAGAAGATTTGGAAAAAAGTTTGCCTGGTTGTGGTCTCGATTTTGCTGCGACATTGGTGGTAGGGTCAGAAAAATTTTGGGGTCAAAAACATGAAAGCATGGATCCATCCTGCCTTTATCAAGGTTTAGGGTGGTGGTGGTGGTGTCATGGTGTGGGGAATATTTTCTTGGCACTTTTGGGGCCCCCTTGGGAAAATTGGCATCGTTTCAACCTTGGGGAACATGCCACGAAAAATTGAGGGAGTTTGAAGGCAAAAGGGGGTCCAACCCGTTACTAGCATGGTGTACCTAATAAAGTGGCCGGTGAGTGTATAAGCATTAATAAATCTGCCATAATGTGTTCATTATAGTGGTTTTCAGTACTGTGGATGGATTACAGATCCATGTTGTATAGAATCGTAAGGGTGTGTGCACAAGTCAGAGTTTGATTCTGAGGTGGATTCCAAGTTGTAATCTGCGTAAGAGTCTGATTAAATTTCATGTCCCATTGTCTTCGATGGGAAATCTGTGAGGTAGTTCACACAGTAAACCATGTTGTGGATTTTTAAATAAATCTAAAATAATGGCGAAAACCAGTACGGCAAAGTGAAAATTAGAAGCAAACATAATCCCTTTGATTCCAACATCCATAGTCTGTTTTTTCTGATACATTCCATATAAACCTGGAGGGGTATGTTCTCACGACGGCTTTGGACACTAAGGGCGACATGAATGATCGGGCTTTTCGCCTGTTTTTTGGTGTAACCTGCGCCTCCTGGCCCGAATCCCCCTGTCGGACGCAGAGATGCGGTGTTTGGCGCAGCGTTCGCCACTTTCAGCTGCGCCCCGCATGAAGGGGTGGGCAATGGGCGTGTGGGGTGTGGCGTTCCGGGGCGGGATGCGGCGTGCTCGAAAACTCAGAGGCATGTATGATCGCGAGTCGGCAAAGTGCGGCGCATTGCAGCGCTCGGCAGCTCCGACAGGCAGACCTGGTTTATTTTGGTCTAAATGACCCGGCGGCGGCGAAGTGAAGCAAGAACGGAACATGCGAGGAAACATAGAAGATCGTATCAGAAGTTGTCCCGGTGTGTATATAAAATGAATAATAATATGGGGGTAGAGAAAAAAATTTTTTAATTCAATAAATCATGTTTATTTCTTTATTTTTGTTAGCCAAAGATCAATAGTATTGGTGTAACGAAATAAGAAATACAAATGATTTTAGTGAATTAATATTTTTCTTTTCTTTACCCCCATATTATTATTCATTTTATATACACATCGGGACAACTTCTGTAGTCTTATCATTTGATTTCGGCCATGTACAGTTTTATTTCAGATTGCATTAGAAAACCCATAGGAGCGTCGCTCGCTCTCCCATTGGTCCAAATAATCCGCGCCACTTTTAACTTAGCCAATCACAGAGCTCGCTCGGAATTTCTCTTCCCCATAGAACTCTATGAGAAAGTAGCTCACGCTCTGATTGGCTAAGCTGGACGAGCCCCCGCCGCTATAACCAATCAGCTCTTTTCTGCCTTTTTACTGTATTTTGAACTGTCCCGCCTTTGAATATGATTGGTCAATATTTCTCCATAGGTTAGAATGGGTCCCTGTCGCTCCTATTCTGATTGGTCAATTTTCCTCCATAGGTTAGAATGGGCCACTGTCGCTCCGATTCTGATTGGCTGGTTTATGCCGACCAATCAGAAGAGCTTCAACAATTTGAATTACTGTATCTCCCGGCAATTCTCTCTATTGCAATTCCTTATGTAGCGCCGGTCTCGGCGACAAACGCGTTGTTCGGGATTTAACTGATTTATGTTTATAGAAGGTTTGAGCTCTTTTTCCGAGAATATTTTACAACTAATAAAAATGATTTTTGAAATCAAACTAAATGCCGCACGGCACTGAGAGCCGAGATTGCATTGCGCCGATCTCTCCATAGACCACAATGGGAGAAGTAGCTCGCGCTCTGATTGGCTGGGATAGCCAAGCCCTCGCTAGCTCAACCAATCAGCTCTGTTCAGCATTTTTACTGTATTTTGAACTGTCCCACCTTTGATTTTGATTGGTTCAAACTTCTCCATAGGCTATAATGGGTCACTATGGCACCTATTCTGATTGGCCAAGATAGCCAAGCCCCCGCTAGCTCAGCAAATCAGCTCTTTTCTGCTTGTTTACTGTATTTTGAACTGTCCCGCCTTTGATTCTGATTGGTCAATAGTTCTCCATAGGTTTTAATGGTTCACTGTCGCTCCTATTCTGATTGGCCGGTTTCTGCCGACCAATGAGAATAGCTTTCAGAATTTGAATTACTGTATTTCCCGGCAATTTCCAATATCCTAATTCTTGATATTGCGCCGTTCTAGATTTTTGGAAAGTGATTTTTTTTTTATTATTTTTTATTTTTGAGGTTTGAGCTCTTTTCTGATAATGTTTTCCGCCTTTATAAAGGCGATTTTTTTTTTCATACTCCGCACGGACATCTTTAATGATTTCTCGCTGTTTTCCAGCCTGTCTCGAATCGGAACACATCTTCGGCGCAGTCCCTTCTGCGCCTAAGTCCCGCACTGCGCCCCATACACTGGCGAGGCGCGGCGGACTTTTCCCCGCATGTATGAGCGCACCTCCTCGGACGGCGAATATTAGGTGCAGCGCCGCACTGCGCCTAAGTCCCGCACTGCGCCCCAAACACTGGTGAGGCGCGGCGGACTTTACATAGTATGTATGAGCGCGCCCCAGTGCCGACATAAATCAGGCACAAATTTCGCCGGAAAACCGGCGGAAAGGTGCGCCCCGACGTGGCGAGATTCATACATGTCACCCTAAAAATTTCAACACCAAATCAATGTTAAATCCTCGACAGAAATTCCCCCCTTTTACATGTATTAGGATTTAGCCCCACTCGCTACAAATCCTCTTAACCATTGCTATAGGAAAAGCCAGGTACTAGGACTTTTCACATGCTGCTTAACTTTGCCATTAGAACCCTGTGATGTGAACTGGTATTTGTCCATATGTTTCGTAACTGACCATGAATGTTTCTATAGACATTGTTGCATAAGAGTTAACTGTTTAGTTGCTTTCTTCTTGGGATTCTACAACTATACAAAGTAAAGAATAATATATTAGTATAATTTCTGGAACAAATTCTTGTGTGATTGTTATTTTTTTTCAGAAACAGCCATGAATTTATCTGCCATTAGATAACGGATCAGTGGTTTAACATAAATGTCCCTTGAAGGGGTCTATACTTATCTACATCACTACACACGTGCTCAGTACATGCTGTTATCACACTATTTGCTGCGATCAGTCTGGAAAGCAAGAAATAGACATGAGTGTAACCTGAAGTTCCTGGGTCCCAAGACAAAATCTGTAATGCTGTGTGCACACGCAAAGGACAAAATACTGTCTGATTTTCAATCTGAATTCGAACTGAAAAACCGTTCTTTCGATGAGTATTTTGAACTGACTTTGAACTGATTTTACACAAAAAACAATGGTTTTTAGTTACAAATGCCATCAATATGTTTTGCAACAATTAGACAGCTCATTGGTTTTACCCATCATGAGATGTTTCGTGTGTGGCACCTTGGTAATGAGACACCTTTTTATAGGCCATCAGTTAAACCAGCTGATACTGTTTTTCACTAAGTAGCAGAACTGCATTTCCCATTTATTACACATAACTTAATTTATGGACATCTATGGGTTGGATTGGTTTTACTGACATCTGGTGAGACTTTCATGTCAATAGCACCTTTAGAAATGTATTTACTTAGAAAATCGGTGGCGTGTTCAATACTTATTTCACCTGCTATATATACACATTTACATATATTAAGCTGCCTAACTCCTTCTGCTCTAAAACAGGCCACCCACAGGCTAGACTTCATATGTAAGATGACAGGTTCCACTTGAGCATGGTCATACTTATACCACACTAACCAGCCCCAATTATCAGTCCAAGTGACAAAAACTAAAAAATAAAAGGAAAAAAAAATCTATTTCTCTTTTCTTTAGCTAATCAGTACCACCCTGAGCACATTTTACCAATTCAATATCCTATTTATCTAGACATATTTGTCAAAATATAGACTTCATCATGAATCATCATGTTTGCAGAAGATGATGAAACTTATAGACCTGTCTGGTTCAGTTTGCCTCTCTTTTCACATTGTCCTATTTTCTTCGTAGGTGGAGCAGATGCTGTCTGAATTTAGGCTTCATGAAGAAGAATTGCAGGTCCTTATGAGCAGAATGCAGGCAGAGATGGATAGAGGTCTTCACCTGGAGACGAATGAAGAAGCCAGTGTAAAAATGCTACCCACCTACGTACGATCCACACCTGATGGTTCCGGTAAGAAGCGTAGGGAAGTGAGATACAATACTGGGAACTTATAGAGTATGGACAATGTAGACACCATCAACAAAAATGTTCCACACCACATGGTACTTTCCATGATATATGACTGAACTACATGACCTCTATTGTCTCATGGAAATCAGTTTGATTCAGGATCCTACTTACCCACCAGAGTAACAAAGGATCCTTTGATAGGCCAGGCTTTAACACAATGACAGGCCCTTATGGTCTAGCAGAAGAAATTTGCAGCTTGCTTTGCCTTTACCCAGAATAGCAGAGAATCCTTCAGTGGACTCAGGCCCTTACATAACACAGGTGTCAGTAGAAGTCAACCCTATTTGGTGCTTACTTTGGAGCTTATCACTTGCAATCAGAGTCTATTTTGTACTTAACCTATTAGCTTTATTACCATGCCTAAATATATTTCTTTGCAGACCATTCAATAACTATACTAAGGTCATTTATCTAATATTTGTATGAGAATGAATGAAATTGAAAATGTTAGTGTTCTTTCGCTCTGAATTTTCCTCTACTCTAAAAAAATTGTATGCATACATTCTAAAAATTTTTGCAAAATCTTTATTTTTCATCAACTCTTAGGTAAAGCCCATTGATGATCCACACAAAAAACATATTCTTTTCAAAGACCAAAAGGGGTGTTCTCGGGAACAGGTCTCAGAAACTCCTCAGTCAGAATAAAGAGTTGGTCGCGCTTGCGCACACTTCTCTAATCTGTTCTATTGAAGTCTCAAATACAGTTGAGCAGTGTGTCCCACTCAGAACTCACAAAAACAGAATAGAGAGTCAGTGCGCTAGCGCTACTCACTGAACTCTCTCTGTTCTGAACAGATACTTTTAGTGTCTGTTCCTGAGATATGTTTGGGTCCCAGATGTGGGGCAACACTTGTCACACTTTGATCGCATATCCTGTTGATATGCGATTAAAGTGTCAGATGGTAACACCTCTTTAAGTAAATTAAGGGGTTGTCCAGGATTAGAAAAACATTGATGCTTTCATACAGAAACACCGGACATAACCATTGGTTGTGTCTGGTATTAGCAGGGCCGTTCCTAGGCTAAATTGCACTCAGGGCGAGGTAAAGAAATCTCCCCCTCCCCCCGCAACATACTGCACCACAATGTGACACAGTGCATTACCATCAACCAAATCCAAAATATACAAAAATCTTTAACATAATGTGCTACATATAAAACTACTAAATAATAGTCATATAGTTACCAAATAACACCGCTACACAAAACCAGAATCCCAGGCTAATAATACCGATGTTCTACTACGACCACAAATCACTAGCATATAGTGACCGAATAGCGCCACACCTTGAACACATATCACCTCCACATATCACCACTACATAGTGACCAAATACCGCCACCCCATGACCACATATCACCACCACATAGTGAATGAAAAATACACCACACCATTACTGAATACAAATCATTATACTACAACCTATATTACCGGCATACAGTGACCATACAGTGGTGGATACCAGCTGTACACAGGCTCTGCAGACATATAAATGATTACAGTAAAGTTACATCCAGGCACTTACAGGAGACGTTTCTGAAGAGTTGTTCTCGTTCCCTTCTTCTTCTCCATCTGTCCCAGACCGTCATGATGACTTCTCAAGGCCACATTTCTTCACTGTAAAATTTACAAAACAAACATCTTAGACGAGTCACTTTATCAGCACTTCTCTACCAATTCCTATCGCTGTACAAACATATATGGTGCCCCAAATGGTAATAATTATCCCCTTGTGTTTCAAACAGTAAAAGTGCCCCCAAAACGGCTATGGGGCTCCCATTTGTGCACAAAGTTTTAGTCTTGTTTTGTATACCAGTATAGGAAGTAGTTAAATCCCCTAAGACAGTATGTAGGTACATTTAGGTAGGTGTATAGTGCCCCATTAGGAAGGTAGAGTTATAGATCCCCCAATAGGTAGGTGTCTTTGTCCCCTGTTAAGCAGATAGAAAGTTATATAGGCCTCCCAATAAGCAGAAATATAGATCCCTATTATGTAGTTATATAGGTTCATGTAGGTAGTTATTTGCCCCCGTAGCCAGGTAGTTATTTGTCCCCTATAGCCAAGTAGTTATATGTCCCCTGGTAGCCAGGTAGCTATCCATGTAGCCAGTAGTTAAATGCCCCCTGTAGCCAGTAGTTAAATGCCCCCTGTAGCCAGGTAGTTGGCCCCTTGTAACCAGATATTTGTCCCCTGTAGCCAGATAGTTGGCCTGTTGTAGCCAGATAGTTGGCCCCGTGTAGCCAGATAGTTGCCCCCTTGTAGCCAGATAGTTGTCCCCCCTGTAGCCAGATAGTTGCCCCCCCCCTGTAGCCAGGTAGCTGCCCCCTGTAGCCAGGTAGCTGCCCCCCTGTAGCCAGGTAGCTTGCCCCCATGTAGCCAGGTAGCTGCCCCCCCTGTAGCCAGGTAGCGGACCCCTCTGTAGCCTGTCAGCTGTCCCCCTGTCGCCATGTCGCTTCCTCCCTGTAGCCTGGTAGCTGTCCCCCCTGTAGCCAGGTAGCTTTCCCCCTTGTAGCCAGTTAGCTTCCACCCTTGTATCCAGGTAGCTACCCCTCTGTAGCCAGATAGTTGCCCCCCCTGTAGCCAGGTAGCTGCCCCCCCCCCTGTACCCAGATAGTTGCCCCATAGTAGCCAGGTAGCTGCCCCCCCATAGCGAAAGTGAAGGTAAAAGAGAAAAAAAAAACACTCATCTTTCGATGCTCCCTCCATGTTCTAGGTCCAGGAGCTGGTGTACAGTGTAAACGAGGTGACGTCATCATGCCGCTTACGCCATCACGCAGGTCCCGGGATCTTCTCGGCCGGCAGGAGCTGGGGGCGTGGTGAAAGCCGTGCACCCGCTGTGACGCTGCTGTGTATGTACAGCGCTCACTGAGCACTGTACATACGGGGGACAAGGCCGGATGGTAACAATCCGTCCTGCCTCTTCCCTGTAGAAGCAGCCGCACAGCTAGTGCAGCCACACAGCTTTTTCAATGGCCGTGCAGAGGCTGATCGCAGAGGCTGATCGCCGGGCGGGTGAGGCGGGCAGCCACATCTCCCCCCTCGGGTGAGCGAAGCCCCGACGCCCCGGGCGATCGCCCACCTTGCCTGCCCCTAGGAATGGCCCTGGGTATTAGAGCTAAGTTCTACTGAAGTAAATGGTGTTAAGAATGAAGGGACTTTGGCCATAAAGTCCTGGATGATACCATGAATGAATGGCCAAAGTCCCTCCAGCATGTGGTCTTCTTAGGGGCAAGAAACTACAGCACATCCAGGTCAATGGGGCAATACTGCAGTTTCCTTCTAAGCGGGCGGCCAGGTGGGCCAGTTTGCAAGGAGAAAATGTTAAAGGGGTTTTCTCACCACAAAAATTAGCTTTCAACATAAGGGGCAGTTAAATATAGACTTTTTCTAAATATATTGGTCAATAAATTTTACTTTAGTCATGAGATATTTGTGCATGCAGGTTTTTATGGTTACCTGGTTCCCTAACCATAATTCTGTTATCTGATTAGAGCAGAGAGCTAAGAGCAGGGACTGAGTTCTGGAGCAAACTAATTATCTCTAACAAGATTACAGATAAGTCTTTATTTTCAGTCCTCACAGCACATGTACCTTATGTTTACTGAAGAGATAACATCTCCTACACTTGTCAGTGTAATGGATCAGCTATTTACAGAGACGCTAATCATTCCAACAGAACCACCTACAGCCTGAGGAGCCAGAATGGGGGTAAAACTGCTTGTGACTAAGTGAAACAGCCTAGTGAGAAAACCCCTTTAAAGGGCTGCAATTCTTAATTGGTACTGACCCTTTTATTCTTAGTATTTTGCATCTGAGCGACATGCCATCACTTTCAGTGCATGCCAGACCTTAATGAATTATTCTTTGAAGTATTTTAAAGTAGAGATGATAAAACAGCGGCCTGTTCTTTCTATGGCATGGTGGCTATACACTTACAAAAGTTGAAAGATGATCCCTTTATGAAAAGCATGGGGAACATGACTGTCTTAAAGGATCTGAGTGTAAACTACATAAAAAAGAAACATTTTTGTGTAGTTTGTTAGTGCTAAGAACCCAATTATTTTGAATATGGCACCGTCAATTAAAATTGGTGTACAGAATGCAATTAATAAGCATGTTAAAGTAGCAATCATTATACAAGGGGCCTACCACCAGAGGTATCCAGTGGCAATGTCCTCAACGTCAGCAATGTCACCAGTTTTCATGGACTTTAGCTTATAGGCGATGACCTGATATGGGCAGTATACAAGTCTGTCACTGGGCACAGAGTTTGTTACCAGTCTGTAAGCAAACAAAGCCCTTGTGCAAAAAGTGGCTCTTCTACCTTTGTCCTTCACCCCTAGCACAGCGGCATCAGGATTCCTGCTCTGTCTCTCATTTCCTAGCAAACCTATTATTTACTCCCAGTGGGAGAATGGCCAACAATGTCAGGTTATATAATGTCACAATTTATAAAAAGGTGGACTGCACACAATGAAATACAGAAGATAGAAGAATTTTATAATGCATAGAAGCTTGACTTTTGGATATGGGATGAACCCCCGCTCTAACTAGTACCCAGTTCAAACCCAAGAATAAATGCAAAAACACGTTCTCCTTTGGTGTCAAAATGGCCACAGCTTTATTCAAACCATATAAGTACAACAAATATGGAAGGAGTCAGGTGGAGTGCTAGACAATTGTGTGAGATTCCCAGCTGTCTAACATGCAGCACCCGGCCAGACAGCAATAAAGGGGCGGCACGCTCTGGCTGCCATTCTAGCAGAGCCAGTACACTTTAGGGGCACCAATGATTGTAGAAGCAGCTGCAGTGTTACTGTGGAGCTGCTAGCTGTGCAGAGTGAAATTGTTGCCAGCCCCTTATTCTGAGTGAGAGAGTCAGGAATGCGCGCTCCCGTGAATACGACCGAGGGCCAGACAGAATGTAAATTAGTAGAGCAGTCAGCCAATAAAATGAAAGGAAGAGGAATCCGACAGGCACTGGGGAACAGTGTTTACAGAAAACGAAGATAAGGGAGACAGTGAAAACAAGACAGCTTTGCAAATTACATCCAATTGCGAAGTTGCTTGTTTTCACTGTCTTCCTTATTCTGAAGACCATTTAATGTAATGCTACAACCCCTTTACGCCATATAACATCTGCAATCTGACGAGGGCAGGCACATTCAGCTTAGAATGGCGATTGACCATTTATATATAGACCTCTCTGCCTTAATATCAAGTTGCTCTGCTCTTCCTAGCCCTGTATACAGCACTTCTTGCCTCTTCATCCTTACTATCTCATAGATTGTAAGCTTTTGTGGCACTATAAATACATATATATATATATCATCATTATTATTATTACTGGCCCTTGTCATAGGTTGTAACTTGTTACCAAAAATGTAGTCTCCTTGGCCCGTTACCTACCATGGGCCATTTATAAAACAGTTTTTTAAGGGACATTTGGACCTCTCCAGGCACAAGACCCAGGTATGCAGTCTTCCCTGGCACGCCTAAAGCTGTTATTTTCCACTGATATGTTACATACATGAATCTCAACCTGGGATTGGGCCTTTTGCAAGCCTTAGTTTGACTATAGGTACCTTCTTTCCATCTGACTCTTTTAGAGGTTGGAGATTTTTTGGCCTTGGATCTCGGTGGCACCAATTTCCGAGTAATGTTGGTTAAAGTAGGGAAGACTAATGGACAGTGGAATCAGACCAAACATAAGATTTTCCCGATTCCCTGAGGATGCCAGCGGGAATGCAAGTGGTGAAATATTAAAATTAAGTTAAATTGGGGGAAATTTAAATGTGATGGAAACCTCAAAGGGGCTCTACATCCTATTGGGGTCTCCAAATTATCCTAGGGCAAATAAAAGTGCAGCACCGAGAGAAAAAATCACACCGTGCCTTGCTGCCGTGAATACACTTTCTGTTTTTATTCTCAAAATGGCAGGTTTTTATATTTTTGAATGTTATTAAGATAAAAGGCATCACTGGCATAGCTGTTATCTTGTTTGGGTTACATCCTTTTTTGGGGGGATACCCCCTTTTAGCGCAGGAATGTCCGAACCCCTGGGTTTTATCCTGGAAGGGGGGGCCCCATCTTGGATTATACGGGGGGTTATCCCCTAAACTTATTAGTGGGGCCTTTTTTTTAACACTTTAAAAGTGTATAGTTATACGGCAGTTTTTTCGGGCATAATCCGGGATGTGGGGTTAAAACTAACTAATGCATTAAAATGGAGGCACAAAGGATCACACATATAGAACCTTTGCTCCCATCCACAACAGAACATAATGAAATAACAAAATGTTATTTACTCTGGCCCAATCCGCTGGTCCATACACCTGGAAATTAAAGAAAAGCTACAGAATCGTGGAATCAGTCTTTATCTATACACTGTTATAAATTTTAGGGAATAATATAATACTGTTCAGTGATGCTAAAACAGACAGTGTGGCTCCGACAATAAATTTTTTCCCAAATTCAGGGGGAAAAGGATTGGGTTCGAAATTTAATTTGTGAAAATTTTGAATTGAGTGAACTAATGAATCTTATGACAACATAACAGTAACAGAGGGTAAAGTAGTAAAGTAATGGGTGGACTCTATTTGTGCTGTTACCTTTTAAACTGACTTAATGTTTTCTTTTTCCCCGTTTTTTGATTTCATTGCTAATGTACTCGATTATCTGGGCCACCCAAAAATGAAACCAAGAAACGCCCCCTTGGATTTACCTTCTCCTTCCCAGTCCGACATGAGGATATCGACAAGGTGAAATGCAGTATTGTACATTAGATGTGAACAATATAAGTCCCTATGGCCCTCACTGCCATATATGTCTTGTAGAATTTCACTGTTATCTATTTATTAAGCAGAAAGGCTTATAATTACATAGAGTTTTTTCTTCACACGGCCTCTGACATGGATTCTGCTCTGAAATCCACATGAAATCAGTGTCACATTGATCTCAAAGGGGTTGTCTCACTACAAAAATCATAGTTTAAAATGACGGGAAATAAAAAGTAACATTCTGTCCTAGATACATTAGAAATGGCCGGGTATATGAAAACGGCCAGCTTTGGGAGCGCATAGGGGCCGTTTGAACCCAAGGTCGGTTCGCCCACTAATGGTTGTGGCTGTCGGCTGAGCGGCATTTTTCCGCCATGTTGCAACGGAGGGAAAGGGGCTTCCCCGGGGCCCAAAACATCCGGGCTCGGGCCCTTAAGTTTTTCTGAGTAGGGCGGGGGTCACACGGAAATTTGTTTGCGCCTCATTGCACCCCGGATTATTTTTACAGAAAAAAGCCTTTGTATTAGGCTCAGGAGAAATAAATATTACACTGCAGTTATATTTGTGATTACAGGGCGCCTGAAAAATTGTTTCTTTCTCTTTTTCTCCATTTGTCCCAGACGCCATGAGTCTCTACCGCCCCAAACTCTTCACGAAAAATGTACAAAAAAACATCATAACCCCTCATTTTATCACATTTCTCTACAATTTCCTATCTCTATAAAAAATCCCCCACTATATCCCCCAAATGGTAAAATTTTACCCCCTTGTGGGAAAAAATTTTGCCCCCTTAACCCTGCAGTACCCACTGTAGCCGGGTTTGTACCCCCTTCACCCAGTTTTTAGCCCCTCAAACCCATTTTAACTGCCCTTTTAGCTAGGTTACTGCCCCCTTTAGCATAATAAATGCCCCTTTTAAACAGGTTATTACCCCCTGAGCCAGTTACGCCCCAAGCCAATAATATCCCCCCTTACCAGTGAATATCCCCTTTAGCCACAATCCCCCCCTGTACCAGGAATCCCCTTAGCCCAAAATTGCCCCCTGTAGCCAGTGACTGCCCCCTTACCCCCTTATCCCCCGGCATTTTACTGCCCCCTTAGCCATATATGCCCCTGTACCATAAATCCCTTTTCCATATTACCCCCCCTACCAGGTTTATGCCCCTTAGCATTAAGCCCCCTTAGGCAGTATACCCCTTTTAGCCATTTTTAGCCCCCCTGAGCCGGGTTATGCCCCCTAGCCAAAATAGCCCCCTTAGCCAGTGTATGCCCCTTACCAATATCCCCCCCGTAGCCATGACACCCCCTTAGCCATATATGCCCCCGTGTAACAAGTGTCATGCCCCCTTGGCCATATATCCCCTGTACCAGTGCACCCCCTTACATATTCCCCCTTAGCCAGGTATGCCCCCTTTAACCATATATGCCCCTGTAGCAGTGTATGCCCCCTTACCTATATCCCCCCTGTACCAGTGTTTCCCCTTTAGCCATATATCCCCCCTGTAGCCATTGTAGCCCCCTTACCCAAAATCCCCCCCTTAGCCATGCATCCCCCTTACCTATAGCCCCTGTAGCCATGCTGCCCCTTTAGCCATTAGCCCCCTTAGCCAGTGTCCCCCCTTTAGCCCTTTAAATGCCCCCTTACCGTTTTCCATGCCCCTTACCCAAAATTGCCCCCCTTACCGTGTTTTTGCCCTAGCCAAATGCCCCCTTTACCATGTCGCCCTTCCATATATGCCCCCTGTAGCCATGTCTTGCCCCCTTCCATATATGCCCCAAAACCCATGTCTTGCCCCCTTAGCCATATATCCCCCTTAGCCAGTGTCATGCCCCCTTACCATATATCCCCTTGTAGCCAGTTTTTGCCCCTTACCATTATGCCCCCTTTTAGCCATGCTTCCCCCTTAGCCAAATAAAGCCCCCTGTACCAGGTCTGCCCCCTAGCCAAAATTTTCCCCTTTGCCATTTTTTGCCCCCCATAGCCAATTAGCCCCTGTACCAGTGTCCTTCCCCCTTAGCCAATAGCCCCTTTTAGCCAGTGATCTGCCCCCTTAGCCATATATGCCCCCTTGTAGCCAGTGTCTTGCCCCCTTGCATAATCCCCCTGTACCGTGTCTTGCCCCAGCCATAATGCCCCTTGTAGCCAGTGTTTTTCCCCCCCCTACCAATATTTTCCCCTTGTAGCCATGTCCTTGCCCCTTACCCATATAGCCCCTTTACCATGTCTTGCCCCTTAAGCCATATATGTCCCCTTGTACCAGTGTCTTCCCCCTTTAGCCATATATCCCCCCCTGTAGCCAGTGAGTGTCATCCCCCCTTAGCCAAAAATTTCCCCTTGTATCCAGTGTCTTCCCCCTTAGCCATATATGACCCCTTGGGGCCATGTCTTGACCCTTTAGCCTATAGCCCCCTGTACCCGTTTCTTGCCCCCTTACCTAATAAAAAGAAATAAAAAAACCTACTACCTCACACGTCCCCGGTCCTGGCCCTGCGCTTGAGAGCGTGTAAGCACGTGATGTCTCACGCTGCTTATCCTCTCGCGGGGCCCGGACCTCCCGGCCGGGAGAGCTGCCGGGTTAGAGGGGTCCAGGGCGCAGGGGGTGATAAAGCGGGGCGTCACGCCCCCGCACCTCAGGTTATGTACTGCGCTCGTGACGCCGACATACAGGGGAAAAAGACAGGACGGGAATGACCTCCTGCCTCCTCCCCCCCTCTGACTGGCGGCCTGTGAAAAAGGCCCTTAAATCACAAATCGGCGGGCGCCGCCCGCACACAGGAGCGCCCAGGCCCACGGGAGCGGCCTGGAGCCACCGAACCGGGGGAAAAGGGGATTCATTCGGGCTCGTGCCCCGAGAATCTCCCAGCACGCCCCGCAGGGGGCACACAAATGTCAAAGCAGCGTAGTACGAGGTTTTCAGTCGGGAGCCGCAGAAGAAGAAACGCTGTTCGGGCATCCCACGTAAATAACTTTGTGACTCAGATGCCCCCTCCCACATAAATCACAAACAGAGAGGGAACACAGCTGTACTGTGCTGTCACACATAAAACACTTTTGTGACACAGACGCACAGTCCCAAGTACAACACTCTTGTGACACAGATACGCAGTCCCACGTACAAAACTTTTGTGACACAGATGTGAGGGGCCCACGTACAACACTATTGGAACAAATGCTAGTCCCTTGTAAAACCCCTTGTGAGGCAGATTTTAGTCCCATTTTAAAAACCAAACAACAAACGTATTGTTTTGTTCGCAGATCTTAAGGGCAGAGGGGTAATAAACTCAGATATATCACTGTGGGAGAGATAGGGGAAAAAAAATCACCCATCTTTCTGAGAGCCCTGAATGTCAAATGCCCATTCTAATTACAAAGTATGTAGCGAGAGCGAGAAATGTAGCTATACACTATCGAGTTACACTTTTCACTTCCAATGATTCCTTAGACTATGTCTACACAGTAAATACTGAAATGCCATCACGTTTTGGACGGCATTTTGTTATTTGCTGTGTTCACACAGCCTTAGTCTTGGACAGCTGAGAATCTCTCCCTTCCCCCAGCTCACATAGAATGAATCATCACGTGCACACAGTGTGGGGCGTGTCTACAGAGAGTGAAGGTACTCCCTGCTGGGAGGAGAAAGACGCCTCTCATTTCACAAGCTCTGCTTGGAAACTAGCACAAAAGGCTGCCAAATACTGTAGCGAGACAACTCCTTTAATGGAAATCTTCATTGTATTGTAGTTCTTACACCGCTGATTTTTCACAGTCAGGATCTCAAATCTGCAAGTACTTGTGACTTCTTGATGTAGAAACCAAATGTGGACTAGATCCATTGAATGTGGTTAAAGGGGTTGTCCTGTTTAAAAAAAAAAAAAAAATTCATATACCCTATTATGTAATTCTATGAGAGGAGGTCCTCTGTTCAGGATCCCGATCTCTTGGCCAGAGTATAGAGTGGTTACAAAGAGTGTCTCTAGCTCTGGGGGACCTGTCCTGTCCTGCATTACACAGACAACTCATTGACTTGAATGGGTGCTATGTAACGCTCAATTTCTCCTGTGATGGCGCTGCAGGATAACAGAACACTAATTGCCAGTTTTTTTTTCACAGATTACAGCTGATTGCTGGAGGTCCCAGGAGGGAGAACATTATGGGACACACGTAGGTCCAAGACTTTCTTTGTTGCCCATAGCAACCAATCAGAGCTCCCCTTTATTCTCATATAGTGCTCTGGAAAAATTAAAGGGGAGCTCTGATTGGTTACTATGGGCAACAAAGAAAATCTTAGACCTAGATAGTTTTCATACCTGCCCTCCTATGCGATGATAGTTAATGGACCTCTTTGAGGCTCCATTCCCTTCACATTTTAGGCTGTCATCACAGGTACCTTGAAAAAGAATACACTTAAAAAATGTCGGACATGGTGCACACCATTATTTCTGACGTAAACTAGGACAGAAGACTGGCGCAGCAACTTTCATACATCTGAGCCACTATGTTCACCCTATAGTCTCCCATGGTTCCACTGCGATACATGTTAGGATAACTTTTTCAAGGGTTCTTTTAACAGAAGCCCAAAATGTGGTGAGAAAGGGGCCTTTTCTACATCCAAATCCTCAGCTTATCCATTATCCAATCTGCAGCAGAAATCTGATGGTCTGCCTTGAATTTCTGCCATAGATTTTCTTCCAAATCTGTTAACATAATCTAATAGTTAATTTCTATCAAACTATCTATCTTTTCTTTATAGGGGATCCTTCTAAACTGGACTAAAGGATTCAAAGCTTCTGGAGCTGAGGGGAACAATGTTGTTGGACTGCTGAGAGATGCCATCAAGAGACGAGGGGTGAGATATCGATATGAGACAAACTGAGAGATCCTTTTCCGTGTTGAAATAATAATTGGAATTACCCATAGTCCCTTTCTAAATAAAAAGTGTGTGCCATTGAGCACACCCCATTGATTCCCCATTCATGGAACTCATTCCTGAAGGCCTCAAGCCTGGACATAGCTGCACATAATCTGTGCTCCCTTTCTGCCTCCCTTATCCTCAATGCTCCATTGTCCCTCTGAATGGTAGAATTTTAAAGGATTTGTCCATCTTTGCAACTTTTTCAATAGTCTTACAATTTTGTGTCTACGGCTTCCATGCAGAGATTTGTAGACTACAAGTAAACCATTCCTAGTCTAATGTAATAACACCGAATTCATTAGCCCACTGCTTCTCGCTTCTCCACAGAAGGTATCTTAGACTGTATTATCAGGCTACGCAAGGTTTGTTTGTAGTGTGTTACCACAAATACATAGTTCTGCATAGGAGTGGACCAAAATAACGGGTTTTTTAATAAAAATTATTTGCATAATGGACATTTTTTTTTGTACTGATGGTTTGGTGAAAGGGCAAAACCTGCAACAGATGGTCACTTTCTCTAAATTCTTTTGGAGCATCACCATATCCAGATACCTGCACCTAGCAATTGCTGCTTAAGATAAATTGACCCCGGGGCCCCTCCCCTAACCCCTATCATGCCAATGCAAGCCATAAAGCAATTGAAGCATTAAACCTCTCCGTCAAAATCATTTCATGATTATATATTGATCTAACCAGGGATGTAGATAACATTTATAGGGCTCCATAACAAAATTAAATGCCTCCCCCTCTCACCTCCACATATTGACAGGAAACTGAAACAGCAGCAAAAAGTCAAAAGCAGCATCAGATTGCGGTGCTTGGGGCCCACTAATGTAGTTGATTCTTGGAGGCCAACAGAGAAGTTGATTATTAGGGCCACCAGTGGAGATGATTCTTTGGGCCCACCAGTGGAGTTGATTCTTGGGGCCGCCAGTGGAGATATTCTTGGGGCCCCCAAGGGGGAGATGTTTGTGGGGGCCCACCAGTGGAGTTGATTCTTGGAGCCCAGCAATGGAGTTGTTTCTTGGGGTCCCCGTGGGTTGATTTTTGGGGGTCCCAGGGAGTGTATCTTGGACCCCCCATTTGAGTTGATTTTTGGGGGCCCACCAGTAAAGTGTTTTACTGTGGACCCCCTTGAGTTGATTTTTTGGGGCCCACCGGGGAGTTTGATTCTGGGGCCCCCAGGGAGAAAATTTTGGGAAAAACCAGTGGAGTGATGGGGGGCCCACCTGCAGTCATTCTTGGAGCCAGCATGGTGTTGATTTAGGGCCTCACCAGTGGATTGATTCTTGGAGCCACAGTGGAGTTGTTCTTGGGGCCCCAAACCAATGGAGTTGATTCCCCGGCCCCCATGGTTTGATTCTTGGGGCCCCAGGGGTTTTGATTTTTGGGGGGCCCATCAGTAGGTTTAATTGCACATACTGCACATGATTCTTGCTTTCTGCCTCTCTTTCTCTGTTTTCAAACCTGATAAGCGCCCCAATGGTGGGCCGGGGGTTTTAAAATCTGGGCCCACTGTAGGTTTTGAGTGTAGTGCCCAAAGGGAAATTGAAAAACCCCCATATATCACAAGGCTCACAAAACAGTGCAAGATAGTAAGTAATAATATATCACTGCAAATAATGATCCTGTTAAAACATAACTTTTACTAGACTATCTAAAATATTAATATCTAAACCCCTATACATTACCACTACATACCTAGATGATACAGCATACTGTGCACTATCTGCCAGTGGAGTAATCGCCCTGATAAAGAGCGGCTCCGCTTTAATGACAGACAATATCACTACATGCGTGTATAGACACCTTTAAATCCCAGCTATCCCGACGCGTTTCCCCCCATCCCAATATTAGGGTTCATCAGGGGATTCAAAACTTCTCTCACTGTGGAAAAAGAATACGCTTATCTTGGGTGCCAGCGTACTAGAGGTGCTGCGGGAACTATCGTCATTATACCTGGCAGCACTTAAGCTAAGTATCAGTCCACTTATCTAACCTGAAATGGAAGTACATGTGTTGTAGTATATGCGTTGTATATAGCGTATTCTTTTTCCACAGTGAGAGAAGTTTTGAATCCCCTGATGAACCCTAATATTGTATGGGGGAAACGCGTCGGGATAGCTGGGATTTAAAGGTGTCTATACACGCATGTAGTGATACTGTCTGTCATTAAAGCGGAGCCGCTCTTTATCAGGGCGATTACTCCACTGGCAGATAGTGCACAGTATGCTGTATCATCTAGGTATGTAGTGGTAATGTATAGGGGTTTAGATTTTAAATATTTTAAAATAGTCTAGAAAAAAGTTTGTTTTAACAGGGATCATTATTTGCAGTGATATATTGGTTTAAATCCTCTGTTCATATAGAATTTGTAGTATTTCAAGATAGTAAGTAACCAACTTGTTATTCACCGTATAAAGATGCACTGTTCTTGTTCCAAAGTGGCACAACCCCTTACCCAACCCTTGGACCCCATGGCTGCTGCTACGGCTGTAGTTACACCCATGTATTTTACGCTATGTGAAATAACTACTTCTATAGTTGATTTTCATTACTGTGGTCAGTTTGACTTTCATTACATTTTACAAATTAGTTGCATACCCACCCTCATACATCTCTTAAAGAAGGCATCTGGTCATTCCTGATATGTCTGTGTTAGTAAATCCTTGTGTTCCCTGTGAAATAACAATTCTGGAGCCTCTTATATCTCTGGGTTGTGCTGTTCCTCTGTTATTCCTCCTAGATACGTATTACTAAATCTGCTAAATGGAGGAGGGTGTGCCCCTGCAGAGTCTGACGTTGTCCAATCAATGCTGACAGTGTGTGCAAGAATACCCTTTGAAAACTGGAATGGTAACGCCCATCTGACAGATTCAGTAATAAATTTCTAGGAGGAATAACAGAGGAACAGCACAACATAGAGATATAAGAGAAGAGGCTCCAGAATTGTTATATCACAGGGAACACAAGAATTTACTAAAAGAGACGTATCAGGAGAGGTCACAGGTGCTCTTTAAAATATAAGCTACAGATCCATAACTGGGAGCCTTGGGTCCCTAATGCAAAATCAGTAACAGGACCCCTGTTTATCATGTGCCATGGAACTGGGTGTGACTGCTACCTCTATCCCCTAAAGCTACACTCCTGGGGTATATACATGAATACTCCTTTCTCTATAGAATGGTATATGCATATGAGTATACAGTAGTTACAGGTATACTGCTATGCTGTATACAGCTCTTCTACAATTTTATGTTATTTGGTATTTTATGCTCACCTGAAGGTACAGTAATTTTATCTCTGTCCACCCCAGGATTTTGAGATGGACGTTGTTGCTATGGTGAATGACACTGTTGCTACAATGATCTCTTGCTACTATGAAGACCACCGTTGTGAAGTCGGCATGATAGTGGGTAAGTGTGCAATGTAATAATCCGCGGTCTATTTTGTTAATATATACAGCGTATGTAGCAGAAAGCTCCCAGGGCATATGCGAACCATATCCATGGGCCTTATCTAACCAACATATAACATAAGCATGTCCTTTTTTTCTCTAAAGAAAGCCATTTCTGCTGCGTTTTCCAACACATATGGCTATAGCAGATAAAAGTCCCATTTTCAAGTCAATATCCAACATATGCAACCAATGCCAATGTATAGCTCTGATGACAGCAGAAATGAGATCTGAACAGAACCTTGTTCTTCCAGGCACTGGATGCAATGCCTGTTACATGGAAGAGATGTGCAACGTGGAGCTGGTGGAAGGAGAAGAAGGCCGTATGTGTGTCAACACGGAGTGGGGGTGCAGTTGGGGACACAGGTGAACTAGAAGACTTCCGTCTGGAATATGATCGAGTGGTGGACGAGGGCTCCCTAAATGCTGGTCAGCAACTGTAAGGACACACTATGTTATCTCAATGTGATCATTCTAATGATTGGCGGGGGTCACAATGCTAGGATGCCCTTTGATTGGACATTGATCGCATATCACTAGGACATGTGAGACATATTGACTAGAAGTACACAATTTATTTGGATATGCACCTTCTATATCACCATTTTTTAGCAGTTTATAATTACAAATTCAACCCATATTATTTGTCTGTCTATAGCTGATACACAAAAAAAGTCTATTTACCTTATAGGAAATTGGTATTTTTGCTTAAATGTTTGGTGTCCTCTGATTTTGACATCTTAACTGTTTAATTCTTTCATGGGCAAGATATGAAAAAATGATAGGAGGAAAGTATATGGGTGAACTTGTCAGACTGGTCCTGATGAAGATGGTGAATGAGAATTTGGTATTTGGAGGAGAAGCTTCTGAAAAACTGAAGACAAGAGGAAGTTTTGAAACACAATTTGTGTAACAGATAGAAGGGTAATAAAGAAAAACCTTACACTTCTAACACGGCATAACGCTGAAACATTACAAGGGGTTTTGGACATTGTCATTTTGATGAAAAGTTTATGTAATGATAAGCCGGTCACAGGGTGCTCTGCTGCTGGGAGGGACTCTTACGGATCAGCAGTAGTCTTTTGGCGAAAGTGTCTGCAAGTCTTCAATTTCCTTATAGGAGAAAGGGGTTGTCCATATTTTCAAAAATGGTAAATAAATGTAAAGTAATTGATATTAAATTAAAAAAAAAAAAACTCTACTCACTTCTCTAGTTTCATGGTGATCCAACATAGACACTACGGCTATCATCCCAGCAGGGGTGTAGCTCTAGGGGGTGCAGCAGTAGCAGTTGCTAGCGGGCCCTGCAGCCTGAGGGATCCCAAAAGCCATTCTGCCACATAAAATACACCCTGTTAAAATGATACATGGTACCCGGGGGCCCCCGTTTCACTTTTTGCACTAAGGCCAAGAGCTTGAATTTACCCCCTCCTCATCCCAGTCTTTATTAACTGGAGGCCAGCATAGGACCATTACAGCCAATTGGTAGCTTCAGCAGTCACCTTCTGGACTATTGGCATTATGGTTCCTATCATTGCAGTGGTCACGGGTCAATCCCAAAACAAACAAATACAAGGGCATCCGGAGGTTTACGTTGGATCAACAATCACTGCCAAGAGAGAAATTTTATTTAATCCTGAAGATGATTAAAATTAAAATGTAACGTTTATATAAAAACATATAAGAATCCAGGACTACCATATATATTAAGTGCATTAGCGGTACCAAATATCAGGGATACACAACACTTCCAATAACTGAAAAATAGGGAATGTATACTCACGATACCAATGGTTTTGTTTTGGGAAAGGGACACTGACTGTATTTCAAAGAAAACCAAAAGAAGGGTATTTTATAATGGGGGTCTTTAAAATCGTCCATCATATGCAATATCAAAATCGCATAAAAGCCAGAGGCAAATATAAGTTGGAGATTTACCCTAAATTAATCCTAGTATGCCATATTTACAAAAAGTGGGATTATCGCCCCGAAAAGGGCAGCCCCGCACACTGCAATTGAACCCTGATAAGTCCAGTATCGTTACCAATTTGGCAAAAGAGGGATAAAATAAATCACAAGATATGCAGGGTTTTTTTTTACCCTTAATTTAACCGATAACCCTGATATATTATTAAAACCCTGTGATTTGTTTTTTTTTGGGATATTTAAAATGGAGAGGTCTTAGCGCTTTTTTTATATATTTTTTTTAAAATGTTTTTTACTAAAGGGTTTTCACAAATTTTTTTTTACAATACAAAAGAAAAAGCATCTATAAAAACAATCCAATGATACCTGTTAAGTACGGAAAATTTTTGACGGAAACTTGCAAGCAAGTCCTACACCCACCCTAAACCAAAAAATATCCCCGGAGGGGTTCATCCCCTTAATCAAGGTGGGACCCTAATGAGAGCTCAGATATATCAAAGTTTCTAATTAAAAAAAATCTATTGAAGAACCATGAAGTTGAAAAAATTGGCCATTAGCCATGCCCAAACGAAGAAAAACAAAAAAACGGATAAACGAAAAGACAAGACACGGGTAGGGGAGACAATGCACCGGGGGGGGGGAGGGGGAGGGGGTGGGATGGGGGTCTAACTAATCATTTGGTCTAGGTTTGTAAATGAGCCCAATAGGAGACCCATGCTTATATTTATCATTGAGGGTCTAACGTATTTTGCAAAGAGGAGGTAAGCTTTTCTATCCGCTGGACTTCGAGAAACCTAAAATTTTAGGTCGTGTATGGGGGGGGGAATTCTGCTTCCAGAAAGGGTGAGATTAAACATTTGGCGGGTGTAAGGGCATGTTGGGGAAAATGGCCTCTGGGTTTTGAAAAACCCGGGGGCGGGAAAATTCAGAAGAAACGTGGGGAAGGGTAATCATGACTCTGCGACCAAATACCCCCGAGGACCCCCCTAACCTGTTCCCGAAAAGTTGTACCTGCGGGAATCCCAAAAATGTGAAACAGCGAACCCCGGGACTGCATACAACCCCAGCTGCACCTGAAATTGCAGGGTTAAACCTATTATAACCCGGGTGTGGTACCCGTGCTTAGGATTTTTTAAATGGGTTTTCCCCTTTAGGTTAGCGGCGGAGGAATACGCCCCATGCCAATAACCTGCCACACATTGTATGGAAATTTGGACCCAAGAAAGCCCCCATTTGTGCATATAAGGAAGTGGGTTCGGAGTCCGGGGGCGGGATCATTTAAATAGAGTAAATCTGTGATATAGACCTTTGGACGATGCCCCCATCTCTAGCCTTTCAAACGGAGTGGGGAACGAGAGTGTGGGTTGCCCGTGAGCCTTGATTAGGGGTTTTAATTTTTAAGTACGAAAACTGCGCCCAGGGGGAGACCAAAGGTTTCAGCTATTCCCAAAAGGGGTTAGTTCCCTGGTGCGGAAAAGTGCTACCTTGCGAACCGGAACAGACTATGTTTTTCTGCCATGGCGCTACAAAGGCGGGTTGTGGTGCTGCAGGGAGGAGGGGGGGGTGGAAACGAGGACATTGGGGGTCCCTCGGGCCAAGGGGAATCTACCCAACAGGTCTCCAGATGGATTTAGTGAACTCTATTTGGGGTGGAAGGGGCCCCATTCTCGGAAGTTCCTTGGTATGGCAGAGAAACATGTTGGGATGGAAAGCGTTTTTTTATATTTTAACACATCTGCTGCTCTTATAATTGTTGTTTTTGCAGATAGACAACCCCTTTAAGCATTACATTGTGCTTTTAAACATCAATAGGCAGTCACATAAACACCCAAACTCCTTATAATAAAAGACACTCTTTGCATTTGGCTAATTGATAGCAACCCCCCAAATGATACTTTCTTAATGAATCGCATCTCTAATTTTAAAATTTTAGCCCCAATTTTAAAATTTTTTTCTGATTCTTTTTTTTTCAAGAACCCCAATTTTAAGCAAACCTGCAACATCCTACGGACACTGGGTCTGCAGCCCACTCTGGGGGACTGTCATGCAGTGCGTATGGCATGTGAAAGCGTTTTCAACCCAGCAGCTGGCATGTGGGACCGGCCTTGTGGGTCCCCAACCGAAGGGATAAGAACCGTGGAGAAACCCCCTCAAGATCACCGTCGGAGTAGATGGATCTGTCTACAAACTCCACCCTTAGTAAGCAAATTGCTAATTATTGCAGCAAAATTTGCAAATTCATGTTTCATTTTCAAAGTAGCATTGATACACAGGATAAATTGATTTAGTGAGTCTAATTTTTGGTAAATCAATGACCAAAGTAAATTAATAATGGGTAGATTTCAATCTGATTCCAAGTGAATGGATCAATTTTTCTTATCTCAGATCATAATTCATTTTTTGTCACATTCTACTTTTGTAAAACGTGTTTGACATAATTTCCTTCTATTTTAAGTTTCAAGGAGAGATTCCACACAACAGTCCGCATGTTGACACCAAGATGCGACATCACCTTCATCCAGTCAGACGAAGGCAGCGGGCGAGGAGCGGCCCTGATCTCAGCAGTAGCATACAAGATGGCTTGCCTTAATGGTCATTAGCAATTCATGGAAATATGTTTTTCCCACCTCCTAAGATCTTCAGAGTTTCTGCAGACCTGTACAAAGCTCCAATAACGTCATATATGGATTCATCTTGATAAATAGGAGGTGCAAAACATTTTCCCAAAACTCCAACATGTATTCTGCAGAACATTCATAGATTATATGGTCCTTTTAGAAGGATATCCAACTGGACATATGTGCATTGTCGGGTATCTTTACTGAAGTGCATGCCAGATGTGACATTCCCATCTCAATAAGTTTGTTGCTGCTTCTCTTATATCTGTTTAAGGCAGTGCTCGAAGAAGCTAGCCATCCAGCAAAGACAAGCAAAGAGTTCTCAAGACCATCATGTCCTGGTGAAATAACAGCTTCAAGTTTTTTGCTTTTAGGTTATAGACTTACATGTGGAATTCTCAGGTTATACATTTCTAAAAGTGGGTGAACATAAGCAGAGAGACATAACTGGTTTACACACTTTGACAACCCGGCCAACCCAGTAGAGAGAAAAATTTTCCTTGGAATTAATAGTCAATTATCAGTTTACCCCACAGTGAATTATCCATAGTATATGGCAAAAGTGAAGAATCCAGCTATATTCAACATTCTCTAAAATGATTTCTTTACCCCATAATCTGTATAATTCACATCCCATTCACATCCTGTTTTCTAGTTTTGTTATAGGTATCAAATTGGTATACCATGATAAAGGTATCTTAAAGGGGTTTTGCCACGATCTAATGTTGACATGGGATCCTCCAAAATGGGTATTAATCACTTTTCTAAATATATGTAATTAAAAAAAGGGTAGCCTCTGAGAGCTGCAGTGTTGCTTAGTTTCCTGACTGTTTACATTAGCTACGACCAGGAGCTGATCTGGCCCCGCTTGCGTTGTTTGCACTTCTTATCTGATGGCAGGGCACATGAGCGGGAAAAAACCCAAACCGGTTTTTCAGAAACGCTCCCGGCTCAGCCCTCCTCCCTCCCCCCCTGCAGCGTTTGTGAATGCTGCCTGCTTGGATCTTATCTTCTCTCTTGGGGCAGATAAGAGGAGAAAACAAAACCTGTAGAGCTTGTGCACAATACAGTTATCCTCTGTGGTTTAGCCAAACAATGTTTACTCAACTACAGTACTACAGAATATCAGCCTCGGGAGTGTGAATGAGAGGTGGTGCAATGACATTTTTTTAAACACAGAAACACAAAGACCCTTTTTCAAGGCTCAAGAGGACAGTTCAGCCTGTTAGGTAAGGAAATCACTTCTTGGCAAAACCCCTTTAAGAGATACTGTGATGGAGTCATAGGAAACAATGGGGAAAACATAGTCTCTTTTGGATTATACTTGCTCTACTTCCCGTCAGTTTATGCTTTATGGTCTACCACGTTTTTTTTTCTGGTACATAAAACAAATGGAAAATAGAGCAAACATAGTCTAAAAGAGATTAAGCTTGCATACTGTTTCCTATGGCTCCTCTGCGGCCCTACTTCAGTATCTCTCAGTATATTTTTTATCTCAACAGATACCTGCGAAGGAAACATGAGTGAAAGGGGCCTACTATGGGCCTCATGTATGAAAAACGTCTAGGTGTAACTTTCTTTGTTTCCCATAGCAACCAATCAGAGTTCCCCTTTTATTTCATACAGTGCCCTGAAAAAAAATTAAATGGGAGCTCTGATGGGTTGCTATGGGCAACAAAAAAAATCTTACACCTAGACAGTTTTCATACATGAGGCCCTATGTGTCTTGAAATGTATGTGTTGCCAGTATCTTGTATGAATACAAAAATGTGACTAACAGTAGTTGTTAATTTTAAAATAAAAATAATTATAAGATACAGATAATATTTTATATAGAAAATCAATGTCGACTAAATGACTATGGTTAGTGGATACTTCTGGAAAATGTACAGGTAGCTACCACACCTCAACTCATGAAAGAACAGCTCCAAAGCTGCTCTTTCAGTCCTTCCTTATCCTTAACAGTGAGAAGGGTTGCATGTCCCTCCTCTGTTCTTCCTTGGGGAGAACCACACCCATGAGGATTCATGATATGCCAATTTAAAGGGGAGTTTCCACCAAGCCGCTCCCTCATTGCAGGTCGGCTCATGGCTAGCTAGTTATGACCTGATCTCTAACAAGGAGGTGGCCACATGATTTCTCCCCCCGCCCCATTTTTAGCTTCACCTCCTAATCCTTAGGTTTCATAGCAGCCTCAGAAGCTTCCTCTACAAAACATTCACTATTTTGGGTATGGTTAATGGAGGCAGATAGACTGTGCATTTTGTCTTTGGATTTTGTGGGTGGAAAATCCACAGTCTTCTACAGTGCCACCGAATAGTTGTTAGCATTTTTAATGAATTCCTCTTTTTTATTGCAGGCAATGATGTTAGAAGAAGGTGGAGTGAGATTTGGTTGGAGGCCAATATATGAATACTGAGATTAACTTAAAGGGGTTCTCCAGGATCTTTTTATTTGTTATAGGTCCCACAAATGTATTATATTAAACTTTGTAATTCATACTTAGTAAACATTATTTACCTGTCTGCTGAGCAGAACCAGGCACAGAGCCTTGTCCTCCCTTACCCTCCTACCTCCTGCAAACCACCTGACGTTCATTGATCACATGACTTCAATGAACATTTTGTCAGTAGGTGGGCTTTGAGGCCAGGCTCAGCTCAGGAACACTCCCCTGTAGTGGAGGTGACCTGAGCAGAGAAGGCTCTGGCTGCATTCACTCTTTCCAACCTGTAGTTTGAAGTGAATAGAGTAATTACAGGGGAGGGAGAACTGTTTATCTTTGAGTCCTGCTGGCAGAACTTACTAACAGTAATAGGAGCAGAGGACAGCAATTCAGAGCTGGTGGGTTGTGTACTGCTCTCATTAAAATGATGACTGCAGCTCTGTACAGTTTACATAGTTACTCATGAGTCCTAGCTATCATCATGATCATGACAGCAAGTTCAGAGCTGGGGGTGATTACACCCTAATGTCATTACATAGACCCTAGCTGTGATAACTGTGGAGGGAAGTCCTAGATTACAATGCAGTCTGGGAGTTGTAGGAAAGAGATGCTGGAAAACTACCAACACTGCAGGAAGTTTCAATGCAAAAAGTGGATCTTATGATAGATGAATAAAGAGGCAAAAGAGAAGAAACACATGAAGATAGTGGAATGTCTTTACTTTACCATATAAATGTTGTTTATAGTGTTCTATGAAAACTTTAAACTTCCGGATAACCCCTTTAAGTTTTTTTAGCTTCCTATTATTGTTTTCCAGTTTTTATCTCAGCAATGATGGTCTTTAGTAAAGGACATATCAGCTCGTTCAGTAATTACTATGATTAATGGGTTGTTCCCATCTTGCATATATAGACTTTTTGGGGCCAGTTTCAAATATGTCCAAAATATTTGCTTTCCAAAAACTCACTACTGATTTTGCAAAGTACTAGCCATTGTACCCTGTAACAATCCAAGGCCAGGTTCATTTATTTACAGACTACATGCTATACCTCTTATAGATTATGCTGCTTAATGTAAGATCTAAAACCAAACTAAAACCTGTGTTTGTGTGACATATTGTTGATGACATATATGCATTAATCAGGCATTTTTTCTGCTATACATCCATAGACCCTGGAAGTTGAATGGCGCAAATAAAATGAATAAAAGTTTTAAAGTGGATGTTTCAGTAAGACAAGCCTATTACGGAGTTTGTGTGTCATATAGGGGACCCTCTACATTAGCCAGAGCGGCTGTCACTAACGAGAGATGGCTCTCGCTCTGTTGGACCAAGCATGGCCAAAAAATTACATGGCTGGCCATTTAATCTAATGGCCGGCATAAAGGAGACACGTATGCCAGCCAGGGTTTTTAGAAGGTGGACCCACAATGACATATGGTAGCCCAGCTTAAAGGGTTTTTTCCTCCTCATAAAATCCTTTATGATTTTAGCTCCTAGCTCACTACAAACCACGATTGGAAAACGGGGAGATGAATATGCTTGTGCAGCTCTCCCAGTTCCTTTCAATATCACGTACAAATATAACCGAATGAGTGTGCTCGGGTATATTCGTAACTCCCTCAGAAACGAATAGGAGGCAGGGCTTGACAGTCTGACTGGCAGTTGGCATAGTGCTTTGAACTACTGTTATTTGCAGCAATATATTATAACACTGATCAAGTGATTGCTCAGTACAGTCCTGTATTGGACAAGTAAAAATAAAATGTAGAAAAGTACAAAAAAAATAATAAAAATAAAAGCAAAAAACCACACCACTCTTTCCCTATTAAAATGCTTATCACGAAACAAAATGTAAAGAATAAATTGTACACAAATTTTGCATCACGATCTAGCCAATAGTTTTATATTAAATTGAATTTAGAAGGGATGTACTCCATCACCTTTAAAGGGAAACTGTCACATAGGTTATGCCCCTCCGGCTGAGGACAGCACAAGCTAGTGACAGACATGCTGTTTCCAGTGCTGTGTCCCTTATTCTGTAAGATGCAGCAGTTTCAGAGCATTTAGGGCTACATGTATGAATCATGGCGCTGACAGACCAGCTCTTAATCGCTTTAAGGCCGTGTAGAATGCAGCAGAATGTATGAACCTGATCTTCTGCAGGTCATATATACAGGGCAGTGTAGAGCCAATACCACAAGTCTGGCTCAGGCACCACCTTTACACTGGTCTGGCTGTTCTTCTGCAGGTCATATATACAGTGCAGTGTAGAGCCAATACCACAAGTCTGGCTCAGGCACCACCTTTAACCTGGTCCGGCTGTTCTTCTGCAGGTCATACATACAGGACAGTGTAGAGCCAATACCACAAGTCTGGCTCAGGCACCACCTTTACCCTGGTCTGGCTGTTCTTCTGCAGGTCATACATAGAGGGCAGTGTAGAGCCAATACCACAAGTCTGGCTCAGGCACCACCTTTACCCTGGTCTGGCTGTTCTTCTGCAGGTCATATATACAGGGCAGTGTAGAGCCAATACCACAAGTCTGGCTCAGGCACCACCTTTACCCTGGTCTGGCTGTTCTTCTGCAGGTCATACATACAGGACAGTGTAGAGCCAATACCACAAGTCTGGCTCAGGCACCACCTTTACCCTGGTCTGGCTGTTCTTCTGCAGTCATACATACAGGCGAGTGTAGAACAATACTACAAGTCTGGCTCAGGCACCACCTTTACCCTGGTCTGGCTGTTCTTCTGCAGGTCATACATACAGGCGCAGTGTAGAGCCAATACCACAAGTCCTGGCTCAGGCACCACCTTAACCCTGGTCTGGCTGTTCTTCTGCAGGTCATACATACAGGCGTAGTGTAGAGCCGATACAACAACTCAGGCTCAGGCACCACCTTTACTCTGGTCTGGCTGTTCTTCTGCAGGTCATACATACAGGGCAGTGTAGAGCCAATACCACAAGTCTGGCTCAGGCACCACCTTTACCCTGGTCCGGCTGTTCTTCTGCAGGTCATACATACAGGGCAGTGTAGAGCCAATACCACAAGTCTGGCTCAGGCACCACCTTACCCTGGTCTGGCTGTTCTTCTGCAGATCATACATACAGGGCAATGTAGAGCCAATACCATAAGTCTGGCTCAGGCACCACCTTTACCTGGTACGGTTGTTTTTCTGCAGGTCATACATACAGGGCAGTGTAGAGCCAATACCACAAGTCTGGCTCAGGCACCACCTTTACCCTGGTCTGGGCTGTTTCTCTGCAGGTCATACATACAGGGCAGTGTAGAGCCAATACGACAATTCTGCTCAGGCACCACCTTTACCCTGGTCTGACTGTTCTTCTGCAGTCATACATACAGGGCAGAGTACAGCCAATACACAAGTCTGGCTCAGGCACCACCTTTACCCTGGTCTGGCTGTTCTTCTGCAGGTCATACATACAGGGCAGTGTAGAGCCAAACCACAAGTCTGGCTCAGGCACCACCTTTACCCTGTCTGGCTGTTCTTCTGCAGGTCATACATACAGGGCAGTGTAGAGACAATACTACAAGTCTGGCTCAGGCATCACCTTTTCCATGTTCTGGCTGTTCTTCTGCAGGTCATACATACAGGGCAGTGTAGAGACAATACTACAAGTCTGGCCAGGCACCACCTTTACCCATGGTCTGGCTGTTCTCTGCAGGTCATACATACAGGGCAGTGTAGAGACAATACTACAAGTCTGGCTCAGGCACCACCTTTACCTGTCTGGCTTGTTCTTCTGCAGGTCATACATACCAGGCAGTATAGAGCCAATACCACAAGTCTGGCTCAGGCACCACCTTTACCCTGGTCTGGCTGTTCTTCTGCAGGTCATACATATAAGGCAGTGTAGAGCCAATACCACGAGTGTGGCTCAGGCACCACCTTTACCCTGGTCTGGCTGTTCTCCTGCAGGTCAGTACTACAGGCGCAGTGTAGAGCCAATACCACAAGTCTGGCTCAGGCATCACCTTTTCCATGTTCTGGCTGTTCTTCTGCAGGTCATACATACAGGGCAGTGTAGAGCCGATACCACAAGTCTGGCTCAGGCACCACCTTTACCCTGATCTGGCTGTTCTTCTGCAGGTCATACATACAGGGCAGTGTAGAGACAATACTATAAGTCTGGCTCAGGCATCACCTTTTCCATGGTCTGGCTGTTCTTCTGCAGGTCATACATACAGGGCAGTGTAGAGCCAATACCACAAGTCTGGCTCAGGCATCACCTTTTCCATGGTCTGGCTGTTCTAACTGTTCTGCACCTAGCTTTGCCATTAAAGAATCATAAATGTGTCTAATCCTGCGAATGTGGTGCGACGCCCCCAGAACGCCTCTTAACTTTGGCTCACTAAAAAGCATTGTGCAGGTGCCAATTGCACCAAAGTTTAAAGTGTGACTGTTCATACATCTATAGAACAGGGCTACGACAGCTTTTTGGTGCAAAGTATGTCAGAAAACTGGCACAGCCCCGTTCATACATGTCACCCTTATTGCACAAATCTGATAGTTTGCAACCTGCGCTGCCAGAGATGAGTCCAGCTTATTCATGAGCAGGTGTTAGCCCCACCCACCTGTAGCTAGCCCTGCCCACTCACATCTGATTCAACCTTTTACTTTTTAACAGGTAGAAATCTGTAAATAACCGGCATGTGGGTGGGGCTCATTATGGGTGGGCAGGGTTAATGCCTGCTCATGAGTTAAGTGTACCCTTTTCTGGCAGAGCAGGTTGCAAACTATCAAATTTGAGAATTAAAGCGGTTTTCTCACTACAAAGAATAGCCTTTAACATAAAGGGACTGTTAAATGAAGACTTTTTCTAAATACATTCCTCAATAGATTTTACTTTAGCCATGAGATAACAGCGTTTTTTATGTGCTCTGAAGTGCACACATGTGCACACTCTATTATCTGATTAGCTGAGAGCAGGGAGTGACATCACCCCACTGAAAGATTGAGATAGAAGCAAACTAATTATATCTAACAAGATTAGTTTCTCTAAACAAAAGGTACATGTGCTGTGAGAACTGAAAAGCATGGCTTTATCTGTAATCTTGTTAGCGATAACAATCTCCTGCACTGTAAGGCTAACAGAGGAGATAGAGTAAATGCAAAACTGCTACAACTCAGTGAAACAGCATGCTAAGAACCCCTTTAAATGCTCTGAAACTGCTGCATCTTACAGAATAAGGGACACAGCGCTGGAAACAGCAGGTCTGACACTAGCTTGTTCTGTCCCCAGCCAGGGGGCATAATTTATGTGACAGGTTCTCTTTAAGTCTTTTCTATGTGCAGCCCACTTAAATGGCCAACTTTAAGACCCCTGATATATGAATATGTATAGTTTAGACAGACACAGATACCTCATACCTTATAGATGGGTTTACAGGGAACATCACCTACAACCCTGTAACATTATTTTTATATATTTATATTTTTTTTGTTAGTTGCATACCCCTAATTATCAATCCTGGGCTGGATTACATAGGGGCATATCAAGTCTGTATAGGACTGCTCACTATTGCTGACTTGGTAAGGGATTTTGACATGTGAAATGAGGTTATTATATTCATTATATAGTATATGTTCTACTGTGGGTACCGTCATGTCATAACAATGGTCAACTCATAAATTATGCAAACACTAGATTATGCTAATTATCATGCTGGCTTTTGAGCCAATTCTCCTTTATTGTATGTTTAGATGTTGTGTTGTAATGACTTTTTGTTACATAGATGGATTAGATATATTTTAAGTTTTAAATGACAAAAAAATCTTGTATGTATGTTAATCTATTACAGGTATACATTTTTTGGTGGCAACATGTTCTGGTCTGTATCTGGCGATCATTGATGAACTATGATTGCCATTCTCTTCCTGGAAAAATTAAACAGTTTTACCAATAGATGTCATGACTTTTTGTGCAAAGTGCAAAGAGTATTAAATTCGTTAGTTTATTATCAGCCCTGAGTTCTTTGGTGGTGTTTCCTTTTGGAATCTCAGTGTAATTTTACATTTACTAGTGGTTTTCAGCCTGGGTCTTCTGAAGTTTGGGGTTCTTTGCAAAGAGGTCAGGGATTCCCTGAAGATACAGCAGGATTGATTTATCACCTGTTACAACAGGGATTAGGACTCACTTCTTGTTACTCAATTGCTTGGCAGTGCCAATCAACAAATCAGTGCCAGAAATATGCAATAATTGCTTTAGTTCATTATATCAGGTTTTTTGATGTAGAAAAAGGAAATACATGTTCCATAGGACTGTTAAAAATTGTTTAGAGATGATCCTTCTATTTTGCCTGTGTGTCTGACGTAGGCGGGGTGATGACGGTCTTATCATTGTGCACTAGCCAAGAATTTATTTGGGGGGGGGGGGGAGACGACATGCTGTCCTCAGTTGAAATGATAGAGACAGGTGAATTTTTTTTCTTTTCAACTGATGTGGCCCACCTACCACCTTCCTTAGCTTGGGCATACATGCCTACCACAGTGGGGCCTATTTTTAACCCTATTTAGGGCCAACCTACTACCTACCATACTAGATTTGCCTACCTTCACATACCTAAACTGTGGCCTACCCACTTGGGACCTACATAACTACCTGGGCTTATGAACCTACCTAAATAAAGGCCAACCTACCTGGGGCCTGTATACCCTCCCTTTTGAGGCCTTCATACACGGGGCCACCAAAACAACCTACTTAAGGCGCCGACCGACCTACTTGGGGCTTGCCTACCTACCTTAAGCCCCTACCTAGTGGTTTAATATGATTCTAAAGAGGTACAGGCCATAGCTTTAACACAATCTATAGGCGGTTAGTCCTATGTTCATCCCCAGGGACTGTGCCTGGATAATAACCTATGGACTGAAACCACGCTTCCCGCCATGGGGAGTTTGTACAGGGTTGGGGACAGTGAGGGAGGTGCATGGAAAAGTGCGGATTCTGAGATATTTGTGTGAAATAATGCAGGGACCGAGTGGGGGTGGGCAGGAGGTTGTTATGGTTGATCGGACATGGATGGGAGAAGAGAAAAGGGTAATATAAAGTTAACAACCTCGTCAGAGAAAATGTCACCTTTGAATCACTTGTATGTAAAGCCGGGTGTTAAACACCTATGGTCTGAAGAGCATGTGTACATGTGTTATCTCCACTATATGGTCTCTGTATGGCGGTAATATTCCCAGTATGCAGAGCCTGTGTTACACTGGTGTTACCACTATATGGTCACTGTATGGTTGGTAATATTGGTCTTTGCCAATATGAAGGGCTGGGGATAGGGCATTTTGGTGCCCTAGGTAAGTTAGGGCTAATGTCATCCCCGAAAAAAAATTTTAAAACCCTTGGTCCTAACTGAACACCACAAATTGCCTGCGCCACTCCCAGCTGCTTGGAATGGAAAGAAATAAAAATCCAATTGCGCTTACACAACAGGCATGTTACTTAGGTCTATTAGGATTATTTATATTATTAAATATATATTGTGTATACAAAATATACATATAAATTGCCTAACAGGACTATTTTCTATGGATGATACCTCCATAGTCATATAGTTGCCACATAATATCACTGTATAAGCTGCAAATTGTATTACCATACTGTTACATACAAATGATACTGCCACATCATGAAACTTATCAGACAACTTAGAGTGGACTGAATAATTACCACCACATTTCATCACCCATTAGTGAACTGAATTAGTAATGCCGTAATGTTCTGAATATAAACCATCATATACTATACAAACAGGGTAGGTACCAGTTGTACCAAGGCTCTGCAACATATAAAGTGGATTAAAGTGCAGTTACATCCGAGTCTCTCAGGAGACATTCTTCTCTGGATGAGTTTGTTTCTTTTTCCCTTTTCTTCTACCATCACTCCAAACCGCCATGATGACATCTCCCGGACACAACTCGTCTGTGCAGAATTTACCACACAAACGTCTTGGACTCCTCAATTTTCTCGCATCTTCCCAGATGCTCCCCACCTCTGTACAAACTCCTCATGGGTAATAGGTGAAGGTGGGGGATTAGAGAGGGATGGTGGAACTGAGGGGATTATGGATGAAGGGTCATGAAATGATAGATGGAGGTGAGGGGCCTACAGGGTTGGAATACATCAAATCAGCATTGGATCCATTTCTTTAATAAAATGGTCGACGAGGGATGTTGTCATGGAGTGTTTATTTAAGTATTTTTTTTCAGTTCTATGTTTTTGTTTTTTATGTTTTTTTCTCATGTTGGGAATGGAGGATCTGACAGATGCCTCTCCATTACTATCACTGGGACTTGGTGTCAGCCAGCGGTGTTTCTTGTCACTCGAAGGCCGACACTAATCCCCTCTCCTTTTTACCTCAGTGCCCAACACACCAGTGGTGCTTGTAAGATTCAGGTAACCTGCAGAAGCGGACCCTCTAACATGAAAATCCACATCTTGGGCCACTGTGGGCTGGTATTTTTAGGGTGGGAAGGAGTCATATTCATGGACTTTCCCAACCTAATAGTATCACCCTGTAGTTGCCAGCTTTACCTTTGTTGGTTATGGAATAAGGGGGGACCCAAAATTGTTTTCTTTTTATTATTTGCATAAGAAAAGAAAAAACAACGTGGCCTCATTCCCCCAACTCTTTTTCATAATCAGCTAAGGTAAAACCGGCAGCTACACCCTGCATCAGGATGGGAAGTTCCATGGATGTGGGTCCTTCCCACCCTAAAAATACCAGCCCGCAGCTGCCCCAGAAGCGGACCGTCACATTATAAGGTCTACTGTTAATGGTTACCTGGCTCTTTACAGTACCCCTGGTGCATTGGGAACTGGGAAAATAGTGACAGTGGGTTAGTGTCAACCGTGGGTGACAAAAAACACTGCTGACTGACATCAAGCCCCAGTGATAGTAATGGAGAGGCATCTGCCAGACTCCTCCACTACTAGCAATGAAAAAAAGTTAAAGAAAACCCACAGACCTGACAAAAACACTTTAAATAAACACTTCCCAACATCTCGTTGACCATTTTATTAAAGAAATGAATCCAACACTGGTCCGCCGTAGTACAAATAGGATAGCACTCCACCCACCTTCACAGGCTTTTAAATCAATGCAGTGTACTTGGAAGCTGGGGCCTTCAGTCCCTGAAGTATGTTGGGTCTGAACAGACCAAAAGAGGAGGGGAAAAAATAGTGTAGGGGACCCACCTGCATTGAGGTCCCGTTGATGTTTCAGAGGTGGCTTAAGCAGTTTTGGTCAAAAATAGAGTTCTAAGAACCTCAAAAAAATGTCATATATCGTAAATAGCAGAAATGCTTTTTCAAAAATTCCTATGTCCCCTTTGATAGTTTTTTTAGCTGATAGTGAGCTGCTGTTTTTGGAATGTAGTACAAATGGGAAACCTGTAAAAAAAAAAACAGGAACACTGCACAAACATATATAATAATGGATGCCCCAACCTCCACAGCAACCTGCTTTCCTATCATAGCCTGCTTTAGTGGATGGGTTGTCTCCCAGCTTTCCTGGACATTGAGTAGGCCATCCAGCCACTCAGAAAAGCTGGGTATCTGCTGCTGGAGAGGGGGCACCACCCAGCTTCCCCAGATGCTTGATGTGGAGCACCTAGTAAAGATAGGGAGAACCCATCCCCCACAGCCGGTTAGGAAAGCAGATTGCTTTGGGGGATGGTGTATCACATAGCTTTCCTGGATGCTGAATAGACTATTCTGCACCTGGGAAAGCTGGGTGACATCCCCCGCAGCAGGTACCCAGAAAAACTGCTGTAGGGGATGGGGTATTACAACAGGCATACAGCTTTCCTGGGTGCCTGTTGTGGGGAATGTCACCCAGTTTTCCCAGACACTTGATTCAGTGCTATTCCCCACAGCAGGCACCTGGGAAAGCTGCATACCTGTTGTGGGTTATGGGAAGTTGGGAGGTAGGCAACCCCCACCTTTCTCCATAACCCAACCAACCCCCACCTGTCACCCCTGAAACCTCAATCTCTACCACCTCCCCCCTACTCTAACTGCCCTTTCTACCTCTCCTCTAAACCTCCCCCATTCTAACCCTACTATAAACTCCACCACCTCTACCCTCAATCCAACCTTCTCCCCTCCCATAACCCCAGGAAATACACTTTCCTGTAGAGCATGGGCATTCTGTGCCCTTCAGGGCACTCAGTGCTTTGCTGAGGAGAGGGGCAGAGTTTTGCGGCTCCTCCCAATCTTCCCAGTAATGCACTGGGATCGATTCTCTTGCAGCATCCAGTATAGGATGCCATCAGAGGAAGGAAGTGGTACTGGCGGGGGTGCCTTGAATCTGAATCCTCTAGTCCTTCTCTGTTCACTATTGCCACCAATGATGCAGGCAGCCGCTCCTGACACCCTTCATGGAGGAGTTAAAGAAAATATAAGCGCCATGTATGGAGTGGGCACAATCAGATGATACGTTTCTGCAAATCAAGAATCTTTGACCTAAACATTTTTCAATTCACCAAATAAATTTGATTCCTTAATTTTCTCCTCAGGGGACCAATATCTGTTCTCTTTACCTTATTTCCTAGATGCCTGATTTTCACTTCAACTTTTTTCCAGATGGGACTTAGTGTTCTCTGATCGTAATATTTCTCAAACTGTATTAGGAGGTTAGACTACATTATGTAACACAATTTTTGTTCCTGGGTAATAAGTGTTATTCCCTGATTGGTTATGACTAGTAAATACAGAAAATCACTTTTATTCCTCCCAAACTTTGCTTCTCCTATAGAATTCCCTACACCCACTCCTCCATCGAAAGACCCACTGTAAGAAGTTAGCAGCAACTCGGAGAGTGAAGATGTTGCCAATCTAGGTTTCATAGGTGAGGAGAGGAAAGAAAACCATACTACCCCAACCAAAAAGACCTCAATGATTCGATCAGAGATCTTGGTCTTACCAAGTCAAATGCCAAACTTTTGACTTCTAGACTCAAAGAAAGGAACTTGTTGGATGAAAGCGTTCAAGTTGCAGGTCAGAGGAAGCGTCACCATCTTTTTTACAGCTTCTTCACCCATCAAGATGGACTCAGCTTCTGTCTCAATGTGACAGTACTGTTAGATGCAATTGGAGTAGCATGTAACCCGAAAGAGTGCCGCCTCTTCATAGACAGCTCATGCAGGAGCCTTAAGGGGTTTTCTCGTTTCATCATTTGGCAGCTGTTTATACTGGTTTCTAAGCAGAGCTTGTGAAATGGAGGGGCGTTTTTCTCCTCCCAGCAGGGCGTATCTTCTCTCTCTGCAGACACGCCCCAAAGTGTGCACCTGAGAATTCATTCTGTGTAAGCCGGGGGAAGGGAAAAGTTCTCAGCTGTCGTTGAAAGTGAAAAGCTAAGTGTAACTCCATAGTGTATATCTACATTTCTCGCTCTCTCTACATACTTTGTAATTAGAATGGGCATTTGACATTCAGGACTCTGGGAAAGATGGGTTATTTTTTATATCCTGCAGATTATTACACCTCTGACCTCTACAGATCTGCAGAACAAAACTATACGCTTTATCTGTTTGCGTTTACATGGGACTGCACATGATCTCTCTCTCTGCTGCAGGACCTCCAATTGCTTTCAGTGACAAACCCCGTGTGCATAGGTCGCACCTACCTTTGCTTGCTCTCTCTCTCTTATCTACAGCTCCCTCAGACGCACGTTCCCAATTACGACCGGGGGTGGGTCCTGGGCGTAACCCGACCGGAGCTCCCACTTCATTCACAAGCACTAAACAAACAGCCCGTTCTCCAAAACCATACCACTTTGCTTAGGGTAACCAAGGACAGACATGCTTACATTTTTGGTCCCCTCCTTTTCAACTATGATCTTCGTAGCAAGAAAACGCCTTTAACACAGTGCTGTCCCATAATGGTAACAAGTACCTGTCTCTTCCCTTTGCTCACTTGGTGCACCTCAAAGAGGAGTACAGTAGCGTCAAGACTTTGTTAGATGCCTTGAAGTATGACGAGTATGGCTGAGAGGTCATTGGAGACTTCAAAATGGTAGCATTTCTGATGGGTCTCCAAGGCGGTTTTACCAAGTTTTCCTGCTACCTTTGTCTTTGGAACAGCAGGGACACCAAGGCCCACTATAATACGAGGGACATGCCACAGTAGACCGAGTTCTCTGCAGGGAGTAACAATGTTAAATGGGAGCCATTGGTTGACCCCCAGAAGGTGCTGATGCCTCCAATGCACATCAAACTGGGCCTTACAAAACAATTTGTCACAACTCTAGATAAAAAGTCGACAGCCTTCAAGTTTCTTTAAGACTTCTTCCATAAGCTGTCTGAGGCTAAGGTCAAAACGGGTGTATTCCTCGGGCCCCAGATAAGGAAGATTTTGGGTTGCAGAGAATTTCCCAAGACGCTCACCAGGAAGAAGAAAGAGGCCTGGAACAACTTTGTTGCAGTAGTTTGCGGCTTTCTTGGTAACAACAAAGTCAAAAACTACGTCAAGCTGGCTGAGACTATGATGAAGAAGTACTGCAAAATGGATTGCAGAATATCCCTCAAAGTCAATATGCTTGATGCGCATCTTGATAAATTCAAGGAGAACATGGGAACGTATTCAGAGGAGCAAAGCGAGCGCTTCCACCAGGATAGAATAGACTTTGAACATCGCTACCAAGGACAGTACAACGAGAACATGATGGGAGATTGCATTTGGGGTTTGATTCGTGAAAGCAATTTACAATATAAATGCAAATCTCAAAAATGTATTCTGAAAATAAATGTTAAATCTGAAGCAGTTTGGTTTTTTCTTGACTTTAGGTGAAAAAGATATGATGCAAATTTGCCTTTTCCCAATGTAAAATAGGTAAATTAAAAACTATCACTGTCCCAGTCACAAAAGCAAAGTGTGGGGAACAAATGTCGTTTTGCATTGTTTTTAGGCCTAAGCAGTCAGGGAATAACACTGATTATCCAGGAACAAAAAAAAAAAAGTAAACATTTGTTGTTATAGGCTGTAATGTGGTCAGCAATGAAAAATGAAGAGACACTTCAGAAAAGCTAAACGTGCTATCTTTGGATTTAACATCCCCCCTCATCCAACTTGCCCTGACCGCCTTACTGCTTGTCCAAAGTGCTCTCTACTCTACACAAATTTAAAGCATAGTATTTGGTTTTGCACCTTTGCAGTTCACCCTCCAGTCAGTAGATGACACAGATACACTGAAAGAACTGGCACTAATGACAAGAACCTAGGGAGCAGCAGAAAGTCAGTTAGGGTGCGTTCCCACTGCACAAGACACATACTGGTCGGTTTGCCAGCCGGTATTTGTCCTGTTTTGCAGACGTCCCCGCGGAGGGGGGGGGCGACTTTTCTCCGCGATGAGTGGAGAACAGCCCTCCCCCTTCACATTGAGAAGCACAGATTCCATCTGAAAACCGGACAGAAGAATGTGCTTCCACAAAGGTTGGGCGGAGCGGCGGAAAAACCGCGGACGGAAAAAAACCGCCGGACGGAAAACCCGTGCACTGGGGAATGCTGCACGGGTTTTCCATAGAGCACCATTTTACTCTTTTTCGGCCGGTTTTTCAGGCAGTCTTAAAAACCGGCCGAAAACCCTTGCCTTGGGGACATGCCCTTAGTGGCAGTTGGATTCGGCAGAGAGCAGATGTGTCAAAGGGAGAGACTACAATAAGACCCGAAGCCCAAGAAATACTGACAGTGAGAAGGCCTATTATAAAGAACCGCAAGGAAGCCAGGGTAAGGTGTAACCGAAGTGTAAGCAACATCAATATAACAAAGGAAGAATCCGTGTGGATAGAAAGGGAGACTTCCATCCTACGGCGTGCGGCTGGAGACTGACTGTTGCTTTGGACTTTAAGCCCTGAATAGACTATTATAGCACATTAATGAAGAAGGACCTGTTGCACAAAGTTTGTTTAAAGAAATAAGATAGAATTCAGTAAACTGCTCAGCTTGTTAAAGAAACAAGTGTGACGACTCTTACTTATGCACATTACACATTCACAAAACTTTTTTGGGACCCTGTAGTTAACCTGATTTAAACCAAACTTGGAGTTATCCTACCTTCACAACCCCAACATCTACTCTTTCACAATCTCCCCCCTTGCAAACAATACTTTGCAGTTAGTCATATTATGTTACTGGTAGCCAAACAATGCCTACTGGCTAAATGGGTGCTACCTTCTACTTTGACAAATGATAAAATTATCCAAATTTTCAAACATTATGCCCACATTGAAAAAACGGTTTCTTGGCCTTTTTGAAGTCCTGGGACGAATCAACCCTGTGGCCCACAAACTCCGTCTCCCTCCCACTATGCGCATCCCAAACTCCTTCCACGTCTCCCTGCTGAAACCGGTCATCCTCAATCGGTTCTTACGGTCTGTGGCTCCCCCATCTCCCGTAGCTGACTCCACCAATGTTTTTACAGTTAAGGAGATTTTGGCCATGAAGACGGGTTAGAGGGAGATGATTCTTTTTGGTTGACTGGAAAAAAGGTGAAGAAGCCTCAACTCGTCATAAGAAGCGTTAGCTCGAGTTTGCCAAAAAGTACGAAAAATGGAAGATTGGAAACTAGTGATTTGGAGCAATGAGATTAAAGTCAATAGACCGGGCGTTGATGGGGGCAAATGGGTTTGGAAGAATCAAGGGAAAAGGGGGATAATGGATCGAGAAGCTGGAAGAACGGTCAGGTTCGGTGAAAGAAGCCTGAGGATATGGGGATGTTTCACAGCCAAAGATGTTGGATACTTGATCAGGATCGATGGTGACCTCAATTCTGAGCTATATGTGAATGTCCTACAAGATGAGTTACTTCATACACTTGAGTACTATGGGTATGAAAAGGACGACATCCTGTTCCAGCAGGACAACGACCTGAAGCAGACGTCAAGGTTGGAGAAGGAATGGTTCAATGACAATGAAGTAGAGTTGCTGTATTGGCCTCCACAGTCTCCAGATCTCAACCCAATCCAACACTTAGGGTATGTTCACGTGGCTTATTTTGGAGCGCATTTCGCCGCGTACTGCGCTTAATATGGAGGGAAATGTGCCCCATAATTCCGGTAATCCATAGCTCTCATAGAGAATTTATGGATTACGCCTCCTCTCCCTGCTCGTACAATATGATCGTATTGTACACGTGGGGAGATAAGGGACATGTCAATTACTTGCGTCGAATACGCGCCGCGAGTAATGCATGTCAACGGGGCCGGCGGATTGCCACCCCCTCCCCGCGCCTCGAGTGTACACGCTGATCAGTGTAAGCTCCCAAAACACACGGTGTACTGCGGCGCGTACTGTACGCACCGTAATATACCGTGTGAACATACCCTTAGAGTTGAAGAAAAAGCTGTATGTAGAAGAGACCTGGGATCAGATTTTGGTCAAGAAATGCTTGAATCTGATCCAGAGCCCAGAAGGATTCAGGCAGAGCTGAAAGCCAAATTTAGATTTTTAGGAACAAAACAGTAACAATGCAGTTACATGACAATAATCTGCAGAACTAAGCAGAGGCTAATACTAAATAATGTATGTATAAAATAAGTAAGATGATTGTCTATAAAATGATGGTAGCCTCATGTTCAAAACTGTAGTGGATGGTGAGATATGGAGCCTGAAAGTCAAAAGTTAAAAACATGGTCAACATTTTGCTTGTCAGTGTCTGTTCTACCTAAATAATAATAATCTTTATTTATATAGCGCCAACAAATTCCGCAGCACTTTATAATGTAGAGGGTATAATTACAGGCAAAAGACAGATATTAAGAAGTGAAAGCTACTTACAGGTGAGACACAAGGTGTGAGGGCCCTGCTCGTAAGAGCTTACAATCTATGAGGGTGCCTGGAGGAGACAAAGGGGGAGAAGTGCTGAATTTACAATGGCCCAGCCTTGTTTCATAAATAGCTTGATTATTGTATCATAAGGTGATAAAAAGTCTGATGTTACCATTTTACTACAGTAAAGTTACCACTTAAACATTCGCCGTGTATGAGGGATTGGGAGCAGGAGTCGGAGTCGGTGTCAGGAAAATTGAGGAGTCGGAGTTGGAGTCGGAGCTTTGGCTTACCGACTCCACAACCCTGCTATAAACATTCACTCACACGCTGACTATACATGAGGGGGTGATTGCTGGTATCACAATTGCACTTAGATAAGACTTTTATAGAATGCTAGTCATACGGTTGCATGTGGTGCACCATGCTGGGTATACAACCAAGTGATGGCATGAGCTTGTGTATTTTGCCTTATGTATTTTTTAGTATGCAATTTTGCTCTGTGATACTTGAGAGCAGGGAGTCTCAGTATTTTGCGAATAGTAAGGGCATCATCAATTGCTTGTAAGTCAGCAGTAAGCATGTGAGAGGTTGTTCATCAGTATTTTTGCATTTGTGTTTTTTTCCTGTATTGATGCTGCTGGAAAATATAACACCTATTACTAGGACTCCCAACAGATTACAGCTGATGACTGGGGGTCTCTACAGGGGGAGACTTTGTGATCAAGTTACTGTCAAGGGACCCTTTAAACAAATAGAAATTGTTAAAAGCGGAGATACTGACACATTTCATGTTACTCACCGTGATCCCATTCACTTAACATTTTGCAGTCTGTCCACAATAATAATAATAATCTTTATTTATATAGCGCCAACATATTCCGCAGCACTTTACAATGTAGAGGGAATAAGCACAGACAAACCAGACATTACATTATAAAAAAGCTACTTACAAATGAGACACAAGGTGTGAGGGCCCTGCTCGCAAGAGCTTACAATCTATTAGGGTGTATGGGTGAAACAAAGGGTGACAAGTGCTTGGTTTACAATGGACCAGCCATGTTACATAAATATAGGGTAGTACACATAAAAAGTGGATGAACCTGCCATCCCAACCATACATCTATATACAGATAAGTGCCTGTGGGTGCCAAAGTGCAGGAAGTGACGAATGTGTGACAGAATTTGGAGGGATAACAATTAGGGATCTTGATAGGCTTGTCTAAGAAGATGAGTTTTCAGAGCGCACTTAAAACTGTGAGGGTTGTGAGTGTGCCTGATCACATGGGGTAACATGTTCCAGAGAACTGGTGCAATACGTGCAAAATCTTGGAGACGGGCATGGGAGGTTCGGATGAGTGAGGTGTGTAATCTTAGATCAGCAGAGCGGAGAGAGCGGGTAGGGTGGTAGACAGAGATAAGGGAGGAGATGTATGGGGGTGCAGCGCTGTGGAGAGCTTTATGGGTGAGAGTGATGAGTTTATGTTGTATTCTGTACTGAATAGGCAGCCAGTGCAGAGACTGACACAGGGTAGAGGCATCAGTATAGCGGCTGGAAAGAAAGACAAGCCTGGCTGCTGCATTCAGGACAGATTGGAGAGGGGAGAGTTTACAGAGAGGAAGACCAACAAGTAGGGAGTTACAGTAGTCAAGAGGAGAATGAATAAGAGCAACAACGAGAGTTTGAGTTGTTTCCACAGTGAGAAACGGATGGATTCTGGAGATGTTCTTGAGGGGCAGGTGACAGGAGCGGGCAAGGGACTGGATATAGGGGGTGAAGGACAGATAAGAATCTAGTATAACCCCAAGACAGCTGGCCTGCTGCCTAGGAGTTATGGTGATGCCACACACTGAGACAGAAAGGGCAGGGTAAGGTCGGTTAGTAGATGGTGGGATGACTAGAAGTTCCGTTTTAGTGAGATTTAGTTTAAGATAGAGAGAGGACATGATGTCAGAGAGCAGGAATGTTAATGGTCTTTAAGTAGAAGAACTAATAAGAGCTCAAGATAGTACACATACCTTCCAACTTTTAGAGATTGCAAAGAGGGACATGTCAGGCCACGCCTCTAACCACGCCCAAACACATAGCACCACACCAAGACACGCCTCTAACCACGCCCAAACACACACATGCCAACTTTTTAGATAGCCAAAAAGGGACACATTTTCAGGATTGCTTTGTATCCAGTAATAATAATAATCTTTATTTATATAGTGTCAACATATTCCGCAGCACTTTACAATATAGAGGGAAAAAGCACAGACAAACCAGACATTACATTATAAAAAAAAGCTACTGACAAATGAGACACGAGGTTTGAGGGCCCTGCTCGCAAGAGCTTACAATCTATTAAGTAATGAAATGATGAAATATTAAGTAAGTTATGTAATATACAGTGAGGAAGCAATCAGATACTTTTTAATGAAAGATAGTTTATTAACTTAAATCTGTTTCCTAAATGAAAAAGAAGGACATTTATAGAGCTCAGAGGGACAAGGCTTAAAAATAGGCACTGTCCTCCAAAACAGGGACACTTAGGAGGTATGATAATAAATAAGCGTAGTAGCAGACCTTATTTTTCTGTCTTATTGTGGTCATTCAGTCATAAAGGCAATATAAAATATATCTGCACTTTGGCTCAGTGGTTAGAACCAGTACCTTGCAGCCAGGGGCATAACTAGAGAAGCCTGGGCCCCATAGAAAGTTTTTGGATGGGCCCCCTCCTCCTTCATCACGCCTCCCTGACCGCAAACATTTACCAGGACCTCTTAGGTCATGCAATTACTAGATAATACAAGGAGCGATTACCTCCCCATAGATATCACTATCATACTGCTACCAGACAAATCCCACTATTCCCAGTTTAACATTACCAATAGCGCTGCTACATATGGACCTTATAATACCACAAGAACACAACCACAAATTACCACCAAACAGTGACTGAATAATACCCCTATACTATTACTGAATAAAGATCTGCATACAAAGACCTATATTACTGCCATATAGTGACCACATAGTGGTATATACCAGTGTACAAAGGTGCCCAACAGACTGTATATTACCACCATACAGTGACCATATAGTGGTAGACACCATTGTACACAGACTCTGCAGACTGTATATTACCTCCATACAGTGATCATATAGTGGTAGACACCAGTGTACACAGGCTCTGCAGACTGTAAAAATTACTGTGCATACATTGTGACTCAATGTGTGTAGACGACGTGTTTTTGTACACTTTGGACTCCTGCGGGACTCTATATTCATCCTGAAATTTAACACTTTGATCATATTTTTTTAGACACCAGTGTACACAGGCTCTGCTGACATATAAGTGATTACTGTGCAGTTACATCTTGTGACTCACAGGTGATGTTTCTCCGACGAGTCGTTGCCTTTCCCTTTTGTTCAGCATTTGGTCCAGACTACCATGAGGACTTCTCCCGGCCACCACTCATCCCTGCAGATTTAGACACAAATATCTTAGAATCCTCACTTTTCCTTTTTTTTTTTTAAACTTTATTTTTATTATCATTTTCAAAATAATAAGTACAAACAATACCCCCAATGTGGGACTTTTCCATCACCTTACTCCCTGCCCCCCACCTCTGTACAAACATCCCAGGGGTGGGAGAGCGGTTGCAGGCCGTAGCTTAGAGGGCCAGTCTCCTGGAGAGGAGGGGAGAAACAGAGGATTCAACCCCTGGAGATTGTATTACAGCTATGACCTGTACCCCTCATAATCATGTTACTAGGTAGATTCCTATTAGATAGGTTGATAGGCCCTCAATTAGGCAGGTATGCTATAGGTAGGTAGTTAGATTGGCCCTAGGTAGGCAGTAGTTAGGCCCAAGTTAGGTAGGCAGCCCCCAGTTAGATAGGTAGGCTGCAGGTAGGTCCCAGGTAGCTAAGTACGCAGGCCACAGGTAGGTTGTAGGTGGGCTCCAAGTAGGTAGGCTACAGGTAGGTAGGTAGATTGGCCCTAGGCAGGCAGTACCAGGTAGCTAAGTAGGCTGTTGCTAGGCCCCTGGTAGCTAAATAGGTAGCAGGTGGACCACAGGTAACTAAGTAGATAAGCTATAGGTGGGGCCCACATACATAGATAGGCTATAGGTGGGGCCCACATAGGTAGATAAATAGGCTATAGGGGGCTCCAAATAGGCAGGCAGGCTTTAAGGGCCATATAGGTAGGCAGGCAGGCTTTAGGTAGACTATAGAGGCCATATAGGTAGGCAGACAGGTATTAAGGTAGGCTATAGGGGCCATATAGGCAGGCAGACAGGTATTAAGGTAAGCTATAGGGGCCATATATGTAGGCAGACAGGGTTTAGGTATGCTATAGGGGCCATATAGGTAGGAAAGCAGGTATTAAGGTAGGCTATAAGGACCCTATAGGCAGGCAAGCAGGGTCAGATAGGCTATAGAGGGTCACATAGGTAGCCAGGCAGGGTCAAATAGGCTATAGGGGGGTCATATAGGTAGCCAGGCAGGGTCAGATAGACTATAGGAGGGCCAGGTAGGCTATAGGGGGGTCATATAGGTAGCCAGGTAGGGTCAGGTGCGCTACAGGTGGGTCAAGTAGGTAGCCAGGCAGGGTCGGGTAGGTAGGCAGGGTCAGATAGATAGCCAGGCAGGGTCAGGTAGGCTATATGTGGGTCAAGAAGGCAGCCAGGGTCAGGTAGGTAGCCAGGCAGGGTCAGGTAGGTAGCCAGGGTCTGGTAGGTAGCCAGGGTCAGGTAGGTAGCCATGCAGGGTCAGGTAGGTAGCCAGGCATAGACAAGTAGCCAGGGTCTGATAGGTAGCCAGGCAGGGTCAGGTATCCAGGCAGGGTCTGGTAGGTAGCCAGGGTTTGGTAGGTAGCCAGGGTCAGGTAGGTAGCCACGTAGGGTCAGGAAGGTAGCCAAGCAGGCTACTTTAATGTTAAAAAAAATAAGAAATCACTTACTCACCTGCCCCACGCTCCCTCGCAGCTCAGCTCTTGGGCAGTCTGTGCTCGGCGTGGGAGGCACGATATGATGTCATTGCGTCGCCCACGTCAGCACTGTGCGCCTTGGTAGCAGAGTGGAGTGCCAGAGGCGGCTCCGCTCTGCTAACACCAGGGCCCAGGTGTTCAGAGGCAGGATGCGCGGGGCTCCGCGTCTGCCGGCAGTGAACTGTTATGTTCGTTGCTGGCGGCCACAGGAGCAGAACTACCGGGGGAGCAGACGCGTCAGCAGCTGCCCCGGGGCCCCCTAAGATCCCGGGCCCCGTGGCAGCTGCTACGTCTAATCCAGAGCAACATTTGCATTGAGTTTGTATGTTCTCCGTGTGTTGCTTTCTAGACTTGTCCAATATTGATTGGATACCATATTAGGGCAATATGGAGAGTTGAAGCTCTGGAATTCCTGTAGAACTAGATGAAGAAGTGACACTGTGAACCACATCTGGTCTGGTATATATTATACCTTATTCTAACTTAACCGAAAAGAACTAGGGAATCCCCCAGTGAACATAGGCTATGACACAATAATGAACCCCAAAAGGTCATCACAACCACATTTGGAGTTGACTTTCAAAGCATTTACTTGTCACTACTGTATATTTATTTAGGCTAATTTACTAAAAAAATAACTTTACCCCATTGCTGAAACATTAGAATGAGATGTCCGAAAATTGGCATCGCCGCGGCTGGTTTTAGGTGCATTTAATCAGTGTAAAGTGCACCTGAAAGTACAATCCTTTAAAAAATCTGGCGTCTGGTATACCTTGCACAGTAAACTTCATGCGCCTAAAGGTGCATTGTGCAATCAAGACGCATAGTGTATCATTGCTAGTGTATGTAATGCGCTTATCAATGCGCATTGCGTTATGGAGGCGCACAGCGTATCATTGCTACTATATTTATTGCACCTTTTTAGGCTCATTACAATGTGTCGTGCCCGGCGTATAACTAGCCTAGTTTTGGTGTATTACAGTTCATTTATATCGAGAATATGGCATCTAAAAATGTTTTGGTGAAAAATACACCAAAACTGTAGCGCATTCGTATTGGGACATGTCGCCCTCTGTGTGTACAATGATAACAACAAAGATATTTACGTATTAAAAAAAACACAAACCTTAGAAACCTTAGTCCGACTTTGCATTTATCTACTTACTTCACCCCTTCCTCCCAACAGACATACAAGCTTATCTTTGCATATCCTCTCATGTCTGTCTTTTCTCAATACAAGATCTTTCCAAAGATTCTACAGTATAACCATACAATAAAAGCAGGCTCAGAATGGTCTACAGGTGAGCAGTGGAAACCCTATATGGGCTACTTGGCATGGTGGGCCCCTGGGATAAAGGCAGAGAAAGAGAGTCTCAAAGCATATGCAGCTTGTGCAGTCATATACAATAGTTGTAGGGGGTACCCCAAGAATCAACACCACTGGTGGGTCCCAAGAATCATCTCCACTAGTGCCCCCCAAGAATCATCTCCATTAGTGGACCTCAAGAATCATCTCTACTGGTGGGCCCCAAGAATCATCTCCACTTGTGGATACCAGGAATCAACTCCACTAGTGGGCCCCAATAATCAACTCCACTGGTGGGCTCCAAGAATCATCTCCACTATTGGGCCCCAAGAATCATCTCCACTATAGGGCCCCAAGAATAATCTCCACTGGTGGACCCCAAGAATCAACTCCCCTGGTGGATCCCAGGAACCAACTCCACTGGTGTGCCCCAAGAATCATCTCCACTATTGGGCCCCAAGAATCAACTCCACTGGTGGAACCCAAGAATCATCTCCACTGGTGGATCCCAGGAATCAACTCCACTAGTAATCAAGTCCACTGGTGGGCCACAGGAACCAACTCCACTGGTGAGCCCCAAGAATCAACTCCACTAGTGGGCCCCAAGAATCAACTCCACTGGTGGACCCCAAGAATCATCTCCACTGGTGGATCCCAAGAATTTAACTCCTGGTGGCCCAAGAATCATCTCCACTGTGGACACCAGAATCAACTCCACTTGTGGGCCCCAATAATCACTCCACTGGTGGGCCCCAGAATCATCTC